>CANYCX013177557.1:0-10437 GCA_948193385.1 Breynia disticha f. nivosa | reverse complement strand
TACATAAAGCCTCTATTGAGTAAACTTTATAATCATTTCTTCAGTTTCTTTATTTCAACTAATACCATTCTGTATACTTATATCAATATTGATACTATATGAATCATAATCTCAAGAGCAAACTCTATTCCGCTATTAAATAATAATCCTAAGAATTATTCTAGAAATATATTTGAGTACTAAACATTATTCACTGTTAATATTTATTTTCCACTATTATACACCATTATTTCATCAATTACATATGCCAATAAATTTTCACATATTTCCTCAAATCACCTTAACAACTCATATAGCCAACACCAAACAGTAGCCATAAATTTTCTTTCCCTGTAATATATCACCTTTCCTTATTCTTTTAAATCCATAATTGCTTTCTTCATAAAATTCCTAACTCATCAATAAAATCATTCATCATGTATCATTCATCATGTCCTTGTGACTGATTTCTAAAAATTTTTATGTTTTTTTCCAACCTTAAGCATGCTCCTTTACTTTTGTCTCAACTAATACTGCTTAAGGATGTATTTGATATAACATCCCATAATAGTAATCATTGTTTTAGTTCATTTTTATTAATATTCTTTTCTTTGTTCAATATGAAAAATATTTTAGGAATTATCCTATTTTCCACAATTAAACTTCCTCAATCTAAGACATATACCTTTCTATATTCCCCATTTTAGAACACAGTCAAAGTGTTCTACAATTTCCTGAAAATAAAATTACACCTCTTTGTCCTCTCATACCATAGCCTCCTTTACATTCTTTTTCATAAGATATATGAACCAGGGGTACTCAATCTATATAGTGGTCCTCATTCAAATCCTGTTATTCATATCATTTTGATCACTTCTTCTTTGCTTGTTCCCATATTCTTCTTCTCCTTAGAATTTAAACTAATATAATACTTGTATCAACTTCATCTCATATTCCTCAACCATACTTCCTTGCTTTAAAGCAAAAAATCCCTTCTGTTTTACATCTATACATTCACATTTGTGGTATATAATTTGTGTTAAATTTTATCAAAAACATTTCCAATAAATGCTAAAGGAAGTTTTCTACTATTAGAATTATTTTCAACCTTGATAATTATCATCATCCTTTGAGGATATCATAAAATCCAAATTGTCCTTTAATACATCATGTATCATCTCTCCATCTTGGCCTGTATCTCGGTCCAGAACAGGCTCGTGTTAGTGTAATACGTCCCATGGGCATGGCCCTATATTATACTACCATGTTCCTATTCATCTGCAATACATAACTCATATTTTTTAGGCAAGGTTTGTATACATTTATTATATCCCTGTAATCAACCAATTGTCAACCAATTATAAATTATACTTATTTATTGCATTTCATAAAACAATCATTACATATCATCTGTATATATATATATTTCATAAAACTCATATCATGCAACCATTATCTATACATATAACTATACATACAATCCTAGTAGACTGCAGAGAGAGGAAATGATGAGGAGTGGCAGTTGACCCACTTGCTAGAATATCACATTGATCTTTTATTTACCACATAGTCTTGAAATAAAAATCGCAGTTGTATGAGTTGCGGGCTCAGTGAGTAATCATATATAAGCATTAATCCATTTCGGTATCTTTATAATTTTACCCATAATTTATCTGTTTATTTAAGTTTGGAACTTATCTTTATTTCTTTTTTTTTCTACAACTTGATTCATATTCATTTTTCCTCATACGTTCAAATCATATCTTTGATGATCGCAATTGTATTTATATATATTCCCATCCATATGTAAGCCATAGATCAATTGAAGTGTGTTTTTTATAATTATATCATTCATATATGATTTCTTGTAATCATTTAAGCACGTGCATATCCTATGATCTTGTATTCTTTCATATCATATGTGACTTATCTCAATTCATTTAATTATATAACTCCTGTATGATATTTCTGTGAGTTTGACATACAATGTAGAACGGCCTGTAACTGTAACTGTAAACTGTAACTGTATAATCTTCCTCTCCAGTTCCTCTCTGTGATCGATCATAAATCACCAATCCAATCACCACCAATATCATTTCATATCTAGTACCATATTACATACTGTATTCTGAAACTGTATCCTGTATAATACTGTATATTCTCCCATCTCCCCTCCATCTCCCTTCTATCTCCAATGATCCATCATATATCACTAATCCAATCACCTCACCAATACCATATCACATATATCATATCCAGTCATATCATATCACGTATATCGTATATTGCGTCATATGATCATACCATATCAATACCATAACATACCTGTTTAAAATTTCATATCATATGTTTCTGTTTGTATTTCAATCGTATAATTGCATTCATTTCCAATTTGTGTCACATTCATATTTTACCATTTATTTGAACTCATATTTCATATTTTTTCTTTTTCTTTCTTTTATATTTTTGTGCGATCATTTGATCGTACAATGTCTTTTATCATATTTGTTGGTATATGATCATATATCTATATAAATAATACTGTTTCTATAACTATAAATTCGTGAAGGATCATGAACTTCCTATCGTATCGATATCTCTATTTTTTGTTTTAAACATATAGTCTATGTTCATTATTTCTGATTCCTTCTTTTATAATTATTTGCAGACTCATCTTAGTTGTAGTATCATTCTTAGGGTTTCATCTATAATCATATTTATCCTATCAAGCTTCTCAATCTTTCAGATGCATATGTGGTCCTTTTCTTTGTCCTCATAAATTTAACTTATTGATGATATAAGTGTGTGCATAATCTCAATTCAAACAAGTCAAACATATACTTCGACTATCTATATCATGGCATTGTGCAACTCCTGCACCCCCTGTCAGCAATTTTTCACACACTAGCAAATTCTAACATTTCTCATATAATTCATACATCTAACTAATCACACAAGGATCATGGCACATCGTTTTTACTATCTTTTTCTTTAGGTGATTACATATAAAATTATATTTAAGTGAGTTTTTATTACTCATCCGTTTATACGGGTAATCCATATAAAATACTCCAAATTATCGAGCCTGATCCGATCTCCCTATAGACGTGTCTCCTTACGACTATTTTATTTTCCTTTCCTCTGGCTCTCTTGTCTCTCGGCCCTTCTGTCTCTCGCCATTTTCTCTCTCTATTTTTCCTTCTATTTACTTTTGGACGAATGAACCTATTTATGGGAAAAGTTTGGATGGTGGCACGACCCGTGCTGATTTGGCACGACGTGTGCTTAATCCATCTCATGCTTCTTTTCCAAAATTGGACACATGTCCATTGCATGCCCTCTTTTTTTGATTTGGCACGCCCCGTGTTTATTTTCATTGCTTCCGAGGCTCACAAAACTCTACCAAGTCACTTTAATTCTTCTACCACGACACAAATTAAGAATGGCACGACCTATGCTTCTTTGCATGGTCTAATCCATAATTTGGCACATCTCTTGCCTAGGGCACAACCCACTCCACCAATGGCACAGCTTGTGCCCTTTGGCACACCCTCAATCCTCATTTGGCATGGTTTATGCTCATGACACACTCCATGCCATCAACACGCCTTATGGCAAGCCCTTCACCTTTTAAACTTTGCTTATATATGTGCTATCAACCCTTAATTAACTCTCCTTAACTTACCAATCGACTTAATCATTCTAATTATTTATCAATATTAGCGCTTAAAGATGAGGATGTTACAATATCAACCCCATGTAACTATATTCTTTTATGTTTAATGAAATTCAACCCTATATCAACTCATACTTAACCTCTTATTTTCTTTCATTTATTAACTAAATTGTAACTAAATTATTCATTTGCTTAATCATTTTAATTATTTTATTAATTATAGGATTTAAGGATGAGAATTTTATGCCACATGAATATTTTTCCATCCGGAGTACAAAAGCAGAGAAAGGAGGGTAGTCCCACTTATGGGGCTCAACATGGACAGAATCAAGGTGTGAGTTGAATAGAATGGAATGAAGGTTAGGGTTTTTGCTAGGCCAAGTAAAGAGAATGATAGGTTTGTTAGGTTTGAAGTAAAAGGTTTGGATTTTGCAATTCACCACCTATAACACAGTTATCATTCAAACATATCAATAAAGCATTCCTCATCTTGATTAAGCAAATTAACACTTTAATTAAGCATAATTCTTAATTGCCTCTATTAGATCTTAACCTTCAAATTCTCCCATTATAAATCCAAATTTTCATTTTACTGTCATAAGTCAATCCATTTATTTCTATAACTTTATTGTTACTAACCATCACCAATTTAACACATAATTCATCTATTTCCATCTCAAATTCTAAAATCTCATCCAACCTTAACTCCAATTCCATCAAAACCCAAAACATCAAGACCTTAACTTAGCATTTTTGGCTCAATTCAAAATGAAACTCCGATTCTCCTAGCTCCCAACAATCTCAACAATCTCCTAGTTCTAAGTGTGTTTGGTGACTTTTTGTTATGTTTCTCATAAAAGAATAGTGTTTTATACATTCTGCATTTTGTTTTAACATCGGGCATGCCCCTCGGCACTGCCCGTGCCTATGGTCGTGCTTTTCGTTTTTGGCACGAGTACAACACATCTCGTGCTCCATCTCTTGCTAATAATTTTTTGGCAGGATGACCACGCCCATGGCACGACCATGCTGAGCACGTGCTCATCTACTGTTTTCAGCAGTTTAGCCTGTTTCCTTCCGATTTAAATTTTGTTTTAATCCTATTTTCCATATATATTAATTCTAACATTTTTAGGGCATTACAATAAGTGCTAAGAATTACCCACTCTTACATTGCCATTATTATGTTAGTGGATCAGCAAAGCATCGATGCACTTAGAATTACTTAGTCTCATATGACTCTCTCTAATCCATAGCATATGTGCTTAGAATTACTTAGTATCACATTGCTATTTCTATCCAAGTTGTTCAACCAAGGATCGACCTACACATTTCTTAGTACATTCTAAATGAAATTTTGTGTGGCCTTTCCATTCCATATTCCTATCTGAACTAACATGCATGTATGCCTCCATCACAGATATCAAGTGTATGCACTAATCCCTTACTATCTTTCCACATTTCAAACACATAAAACATTCATTATTGAAACAATCACATGCCTACACAATAGCTCATAGCATTGAACCCATTTCATGGAATTTAAAGCAGATCAACTACACTTCAATATCAACAAGCCACACATTTTTTAAGGTTCCACAAACAAGTACCCATGTCACTCACACATACATGCCACATATAACAAAACAAAGATACACACGGTTTTGGCTTCATTTTAACATACATAATTGCGCATTTTAGGCCAACCTACTTAACCATGTATAGACTAGATATGAATAAGTAAGTGACGGGCCACACACTTACCACATTCAACTAGTAGCCCTTTTTTGGCAGACGATCCGTCTCCTCTGCGGCTCCGGCTCCTACATTATTTATCAAATAACATTCATTCCAGTAATAACTCAATGACTATAACTTAGGCTTCTATTCAATTTCTAAACATCAATTTCTCCTTTCCTCTATAAACCCTAACTTATTTAACCTTTCCTCTCTTTACTCTCTTAAAAACCCTAATCTTTTTTTCTATGCCATCCCACGCACGCTTTGTTTCCTATAATGTAAGAATGCTCTTTTCTCATCCTAGTACACTCTTTAATTCATGATTCTCATGTTTAATTTTTGATAGAGTGGGAAACTTACCTGAAAACTAGAGTTTTTCCCAAACTCTAACTCTTCTTGATGAGGAGGGGGGTTTTGTGTTTAAGATTGTAATTTAGGGAATCATAAGTTAAGTGAGGGTTCTTAAATGATTGAAGACGTGATTTTGGGATGAAAAAGGGTTTTGGTGGTTAGTTGTGGCTTTTTGGTATGCTTTTCTCTCTTTTTAATGACCTTTCCAGATCCCATTAACGTGGGTTTTAGGAAATTAATGTACGTTAGCTGACCCACATTATTCTAGAAAATTTTTCCAGAATAATGTACTTTATTCTAGAGAATAATGTACGTTATTCCCTCTTTTAGCTGCATTCTTTAGTTTTTGAACGGTCTCTCCTATATCTCAACTCCCTCAAGGTCTATATCAGTCCTAGCACTGTTAGGACTAGATTTACTCCTATTTTAGGGAATTAAATTTGAGGGCATTACATTATTAGAGAGTCTTCAGTTGCATTGGAGAAGAAGAGAATTAACAATTGGAGGAATTTTTATACATGCTGCTTCTTATTTTGAGAGGTAAGTCAGCATTATGCATTTTTGATAAGATAAGCTTTTGAAGTTTTGTTAAAAGTATTCAATTATTATTTTTGTGTTGTTTAACATTGCATTACACCTTAATTAAAGTGTTGCTCACTAATTAGTACATTAATAAATAAAAATTTATATATTACTAACGGTATTATAGAATTATAAATTACAACTTGTAACATCCTCAGTTCAAAACGACATTATTTATTATGATAACTAGGATTAAATTATCTAAATAACGCAAAATCTAGAACAAACTCAATTTTTTTACCAAAATTCTCTTTATTATGCCACAACCACAAAGACGACTCTTTTTTAGTAACAATTGCCAAAAACAACTTTATTTCATCATAAATCAATAATTCTACTACTAGAAATGAGATTTTACCATATTTTTATTAACCAAAGACCATAAATTGAGCTAAAATGCAAATGTTAAGCATCGACTTGGACCCAAAAAAGATTGAACTCAACATTATACTTTAAACAAAAAGTTAAGTCCAAAGTTAAATCTTATGCCCATTTCAACAAACTCTTTAAGGATTGTTTGAATGTTTAGGGTGGAAGGCAATTTTTGAATGCTTAGGATGGGAAAGTAACTAGAATAAATTTGAGTTTTAAAATTATAAATAAAAAATAAATACAATAGTTTTTATAGTTTTTATTTTAATTTCATTTACCTTTTAATTTGGGTGGTAAGAAAAACTTGAAAAAGAAACTGAAGATTCACCTCCCATAACTTTTCCTCCCTCCCTCAAATTATTAAACTAAATACAAAAAAAATAATTTTTTTAATCTCACTTTTCCTCCCCTTTCTAACCAAGATCCAAACATAGTTTAAGTTAAGCGAGTCTATTTTAATCAATTTATAAATAAAAATAATTTCCTAATAAATTCAATATTTCATAATATTTAGTTTATATTTTAAAAGTATTATATTATTTTATCATACTAATGAAACAATAAAGTGACTCTTATTTTATTTTAGTGTCAAAAATATGATATAGTCTAAATTATTAAGACTCTAGATTAAACTAAATAGTAAATAAAAAATTAATAAAATAGATATTACATGATAGAGGTGCTTAAAATTTCTTAGTTTCATAAGCCTGTTTTATAGACTTAAGTCGTATCAGTCAATGCCTCTTTGTCTCAATCTTAAAACTTATAGTAGAGTATTTTATTTTGGAACAGAATGCCATTGTTTTTGTTAAATCAACATAAAATAGTAAGAGTAACATATTAAAACTCTTAATAAAAAATAACCAAGTCATTGTGGAACAAAGATGTAAGAAAATGGTGAAACGAGGAAAAATTTATGGTAGGTTCATTTAGTACTGCAGGCAAAGCTGGACCGCATTCTGAAGACAACACATAACAGTCTGGATCTATCAATTTTGACTGTAATTAAAACTAGTTTATCAAATTATATTACTTTACAAACTGAAACATCCTAATCTTATTGTACCTTTTTAATGTAAAATTAACATATTCATTTGACTTTTAACCTTTTTTATGGAATGAACATATAACATAATACCTATATTTGAAAACCTTTATTATTCATTTGTTTCTTATTCATTTATTTTTTTTCTTGCTAACTCTTTGTAAGCCATTTGTATACTTTTTAGTTGTCAACAAGGTTGTGAACACGACCTGTGTTAGTGTAACACGATCCATGGACATAGTCTCGTGTTAGAGTAGCACAACCTCTATGTTGGATGGGCTAATCATGAAAGAAATGATGCAGAATGATTACACAGTTTCAAATACAACCTATGTTGAGTACTCAATCAATTATAATCAGTATAACTTTCATCATAAGCAAATCCTTAAATAGGCATTACACATAACATATGAACAATCAACTAAACATCAACCTTTTATCAACCTATTTGTATAATAACCTTTAACTTTCTTAATAATCAAACTCAAATTATTCCATAGCAAATCCAATACACACTTTCTTTTCATAATATCTAATAATCACACAATAAAATAAAAATATTTACATCGTGTACAATATGTTTAATGTATAATTATAATGCAGAAGAATAAAGAGTTGTAGGAGCTTCCAGCTATCCAACCTGTACTTGAAACAAAATGCATATTTTTGTAAGCCGCAAAACTCAGTTAGTAATCATCACATAACTTAAATGATTAACTTATATTTCATTCTGAGTAAATAAAAATTAACCTTACAAAACCTCATAACCTTTACATATGACTTATGTTTACTTTATTTTGTTGTATTCCTTTACATTCATATGAACTCATTAACATTTATTTGTAATTGCTTATATTCATTTATATTTTTATGTACTTATGCTTTCACTTGTACTCTCTGATACATTTACATACATATGCACATTTGTACATTGGCATTCTTGCGTACATTTGTACAATTACATTCATTTGTGCCTTTGTAAATTTGCATTCTTATGTACTTACTTTTATTCATATGTATTCAATTGTATACTTGTATACATTTGTTTTCATACATTGTCTAGAAATAATTCCAACCATCATCTACATTTCTTCTGTACATATTCCATCCATCCGCACATATTTCCAACCATCATCTACATATCTATACAATATCCATCCGTCCTTTACATTATTTCTCGTACACATATCCAATCATCAATTGCATTTTAATAATTTAGCACATCTCCTTTCTCTTCCTCATATCAATAACCATATGTTTTATTTGTACATCCAAATGTATAACGAATTTTATGATCAATTACATACTTTCATTTCATAGGATATATCTTTTATTTCATATGATCATTTACATTTATTATCATTATAAATATTAATTTGCTTATGCATTCATCCCATCAATCACATATGCAACATGTTTTCATATATTGTATAAGTAAACTTATCTTACGTGTGATTAACATATATGCATCATTCAATCTCAAAACATATCATATGCATACAAACATTTAACACACAAAACACTTCAGCTATAGGCATTGTGACGATGGTGCAACCCCTGAATGCCACACACACACACACACACATATATATGTATATACACACATATATATATGTATATATATATATATATATATATATATATATATATATATATATATATATATATATATATGTGTGTGTGTGTGGGGGGGGGGTTTCCTACGTGCATTTGGCTCAATAGCAGCAAAAATTATGATAAAAGCACGCAAGAATAGCCAAGAATCAACATGAAATCAATTTAATACATGCCATATACAATCGGTTTACATTTAAGTGACATAAAGATTAGATCTTTATCGAAAAGAACGTACCTCTCTTGTTTTCTTACTTGGCCATAGTGTTTAGGGCAACACTAAGTAACTACCACTTCCGAATACACTGAAGTGACCTTAGTGACACCAAAATAAAACCCCAATTGTGGTTTCTCTACAATAAAACACACAGATTAGCAAAACAGCACAAAGATAGTAACTTTTCACCTATTCTTGGTCAGTTTCTAATGAGATTACTGCGAAACTGAGGGCACAATGTCGATCAAACTATGTTATCAACCCTTAAATCTCACTTCGCTCTTGAGAGAAAACCCTAAAGTCACACTCTTTGATTTTCTTGTAAGGCTCACAACTTTGGAAGGTGTTTTAGGGGACGACACAACTCTAATTAGAAAACTAAGGTTTTCATCTTTTTAAAGACAAGTCATTTGATTTTTAAAACTACTTAACAATCCTAATCCCTTTAGGACTCTGTTAAGTCTTTCTTTAAAAATAAAATAACCTTTAAAATGCCCAACCAAGCCGTGACACTCTGTGGATAAAATAAAAGAGAGAAAATTTAGGAAGTTTGTCTTAAATTAAGACAAGATAAATGTGTGATAAATTAAAAGAATTAAATCTTTTAAAATATCCACATAGAGTCACGGTATGGTGGGACATTTTAAAAGGATTTTTAATTTTGAATAAAAGACTTAATAAAGTCCTAATGGTTTTAGTATTGTTAAGAGTTTTTATGAAGCAAATGACTTGTCTTTAAAAAGATGAAAACCTTAGTTTTCTAATTAGAGTTGTGTCGTCCCCTAAAACACCTTCCAAAGTTGTGAGCCTTACAAGAAAATCAAAGAGTGTGACTTTAGGGTTTTCTCTCAAGAGCGAAGT
>CANYCX013176723.1:0-12779 GCA_948193385.1 Breynia disticha f. nivosa | reverse complement strand
AGACATTATAATTTATCGGGTTCACATAATAAGTACTACTACTACTACCGCCAACATGTTGTCGATACTCGCTCAATAACACATTAAACATTTCTTCTATCTCTCCATGTGCATTCCACCAATAGTAATTGATTACAAATTCGCGATAAATAATTTGTTCTTTAATTTTGTCTAGATGTAAAAATTTTATATTCCTACATCTTGTACACGGACAACGTAAGAACGAATTAACTGTATCAAAAGTTTAATTCGACATGGAAAAGTCCATGAATTATTCAACGCCCGCAATAAACTCATCATTCAAAAATCCCTCAATAGTACGCACATACATCCACTCACACATTTCTCCTAATAAATGTGAATATCTTTCAAAATTACCCCAAAACAAATAACATAAAACTAATTACAAAATATAGAATTTAAAAATACATAAAACGTTTATTAAATTAACACTTACAGTTATATCCTCTAAACCTTTGAAATAAGAGACGTAATTCAAACAACAACCGTTCCAACGTATTCTTCTTCACGAACAACATATAATTAAGTTTGGTGTAAATTTTTACTATACAAACTTAACCAAATATGAAGCCATATATATAGGGAATTGGGGGGGGGGGGAATTTCCCGCCATTTTAGCGTCCACGTGTTCATTGAAATTTAGCGACCACGTGGTCAGTAATTTGCATCCACATTTTTGGTGCAATGTTTTCCCGCCACACTATTTATGGTGACCCTTTTTTAGCGTCCACGTGGTCGCAAAATTAGCGTCCACGTGGACGCTAATTTTGCGTGGACGCTAATTTTGGCGGGTTTTCGTGCCAAATTTCCCGCGCCATTGTACACACGGATGACCACTTTAGTGTCCACTTGGTCGCAAAATTAGCGACCACGCGGTTGCTAAAATTTTAGCGGCCACGTGGTCGCTAATTGTCTGAATTTAGCATCCAAAATTTTTTGTCGCTAAATTCTAGATGCTAAAATTGCTAAATCTTGTTGTGTTGGGTCAGTTTTGGTTTGTTTCCCAAAATAAATGAAATGTCCAGGCTGCTAACGTAGGTTGAAGGAAAATAATCTAAGTTGGCCAACATACGTTATTCTGGGAATCATACCCAGAATAACGTACTTTATTCATTGCAGTAATGTACGTTATTCGTGGTCTGTCATGAATAGCGTACGTTATTCAAACCATCAACGTACGTTAATGAAGTGCATAATCATATTTTCAACATTTCTAACCTCCAGTTCATTTTACCTTTCTTCCTTCTTAACTCCTAACTCTCCTAACATGGTTTGGACTATATTATACTTATTTTGGAAATTAAATTTGAGGGCGTTATAATTTATTGTATCTTTCAATTATATTAATGCATAAAGATTGATGAAATTCCTTAAATGTAGATTTCAATGCTTTACTGGATATAAGAGAAGGGGGTCGAATCGTGTGTTGGGCATTTTAGATGTGGAAAATAACCAAACTATACTAAGTAAAAAGAACTTAATTGACTAAACATAATTGAAAGGAAAGAAACAAAATGACAAAGCTTTAAAGTAAAGAGCAATGCTTATATTTAAAGATGTAAAATGTTGTAATTTAAACTACTTACTACAAGTTACAATAATTGCTTACACTTGAAGCACGACATGATATGTCCCTTTTCATCCCAATCAAATGGATTGACTTAACAAGTAAGCAGATGAAAGATGACTACTAAACTACATTAAAGCAAAAACAGAAAGAAAAAAAAGAAAATGGGAAAATACTCCATTTTGTACCATTAAATATAAGTCATTATTATAATTTTGTTTATGTTATATTCTATATTATTGGTACTTGAATTAGTATATTCAAAAAAAAATTTCAATCATTTATATTTCATATTCATATGTCATCTTATTATCAATGTCCACATTCTTTTACTACTTTACATTTCATTAAACTTCATTTTTATCATTTACCCTTGACAAGGTCTCAAGCATGACTTTGAGTAAGAATAACAAGTCCTTATAACACGGCTCGATTTTATGTTTACAAGTTTCTCTGATAAGTTCTATGCTACGATGGTGAATTCCATCTAGAATTATACAAGAAATTTTTCCCTTGGTGAGTTCCACGACTTATGTCAAATGATCACATAATGGAAATTAAGATTATAAATATTACACGACCTGGTACATGACCTGTGCTAATCACTTATAAGTAATCACACAACCTGGTATACGACCTGTACTAATCAATTAAAACATTAATTTGCATACTTTGATCACAAGCATTTATATGGACATTATATCATACATATCATTAACATATACTTCAAAATATCACACATTTGTAATATATAATAATCTACATCTATCAAAACTATACACATGTCCAAAAGTGAGACAGAGAAGTCTATCGAGGCAACAACTGTTCAATTTATGTAGAATATGGATGAAAGCTAGATATTCCACGTACAGACTCTAATCTGTACCAAAAAATAAAATGCAATTTAATGAGTTGAATACTCAATAATGAAATAATCATAAAATCCAAATCCAATAGACACATGCAATTGATTTACAAATCATAATATTCATACAGATACAATGAATGATTCCATTTTATTTTTTTATGATCATTCAATTTGTTGTTCCTTTTGTATATTTGTTTTGTCATTATGCTTCTTTCTATTGGTTTTCTTTTTCTTCTTCTCACTTCTTCTTCCTCTTACTTAACTTCAATCCATTGCTCCTTAATTTTTGACCTTTAGGTCAGTTCATGATAACTAAATGAATCGATCATAGACTCTATTTTTTCTATATGTCATATCAACATATAATAACCATTGAACATTCCATAAGTCATTCATGCGATCTTTGTTAGTGTTAGCTTAAGCCCCAAACATTGTCAATAAACTATATTGAAAGTTGAGGTAATTTATTCTATCTTTCTATTATATTTATGCCTAAAGATTGATGGAATTGTTTGAATGTAGATTTTAGTGCTTAAGCTGACATATGTGAGACATATGTTTGTAGGACCTTTAAAGCAAAAGACTACATTCTAAACATCTCAAGTAGGTCACTACTATGAAAATAGACATTGAATTAAGACTAGCATTATAATATTCTCATCCTAAAATCTCGTAATTAGTGAAATGATTGAATGAATAAATTATAATTTTAGATAGGTTAAAATATTTTATACATGTTAGTATTTAAAAGAAAATATTTACAATATGAAGGGCATGCCAAAGGTCTTGTGGAAGGACACAGGGTGTGCCGATAGACACAGGGTGTGCCATGGTGACACAAGATGTGCCAAAGTATAAAATGGGCGTGTTGATGTGCAAATGTATATTGATCTTGGAAATTGAAAAGCAGGAGGTGTGTTTGGCAAAGGGTGTGCCAATGTGACATGGGTCGTGCCAATTAAATGTGTTCATTTTTCATAAGTTTCAAAAATTGAAGCATGAGCTGTAATTGGCACGGGGTGTGCCAATTTAACACAAGCTGTGTCACCACTCAAATATTTCCTACAAATATGTGCATTCAGACAGAAGGTAAAAGGAAGGAAAAACAAAAAGAACAGAGAGGAAAAAAGAGAAAATAGAGGAGAATGAGCGAGAGAGAGAAATAGAAATAGGAATATAGCAAAATAAATCATAGGAAAGCAAATATCGACTAAGAAAAATACCGAATATTCGATCGAGGAAATAGAGGTAAGAATAATTATGGAATTCTAAATAACTATTCTTATAATTGTCAGGATATTTGCTATTTGGATTATGGTATTGATTATAGGAAATTTATTCGGTGAATTTATTGGATATTTATAGCAGGATCGGAGTTTCGAAGAGCTAGGACGATATGGAGACACAGGTGAGTAGTCCAGACTCATTTTTAATTAAGTTTAGTTGTGTGAACACTTAAATGAAAGATAATTAAACTAAAATTCCATGATGTTTGCGAATGAAGGTTAGTGGATATAGATTTATTTGAAGTATTAGAATTGCTAGCGTGTGAGAAATTGTTATTGAGACGTGCAGGGGTTGCGCAAATGCTACAAGGATGATAGTTGAAGTGTTTTATTTGATGATTGATTTATGATTTGAGTTTGAATGGAACATGCACGTAAATCATCGAAAGATAAATTTAATTGCATATGAAAATTGGAAGCACATGCATATATTGATTGATATGTTGTGATAGAAATAACATAGTTATAGGTGAAATTCCTATTAAGATAAAAGAAAATACAGCTACGATAATATGAACATAAATAATATAGAAGAAATCATAAATAATGAATCAAAAAGATATGTTTAAAAGAAAAACAGAGAAATAAATACAACAAGAAAGTTCATGATCATTCATGACTTCATATTCACAAGAACGATT
This sequence comes from Breynia disticha f. nivosa, assembly GCA_948193385.1. Classification (NCBI taxonomy): domain Eukaryota; kingdom Viridiplantae; phylum Streptophyta; class Magnoliopsida; order Malpighiales; family Phyllanthaceae; genus Breynia; species Breynia disticha. The sequence goes on along the minus strand of CANYCX013176723.1, from coordinate 8,396 downwards.
TTATTGACAAAGATACATGATCGTATTCCAAAAAATACGATTAATAGATTTACATACAAGTTTTTATAGAAATGCAAAATAAAAGGAAAATAGAAATATGGAATATGAAAGGAAATAAGAACATGTAAAAGATAGAGAAATTGAAAGAAAAAAAGCATACGTTATATGAAACAAAATGCAAACAGATACGTAAACGATTTCGCACACAATTTCGTACAGACATACGAGCGATTAGTGTCGATTATATGCATGTTGTTAATTATATGATACTGTTGGTGATTGATATGGTGGTGAAAGATATGGTGGTGATTGATATGGTGGTGATAGATATGGTGGTGATTGACTTGTGGTTATATGATTGATCATACTGTAGAGGAAGTATATTTTTGTAGAGGAAGATTACTATTGTAGAGGAAGATTGATATTGCAGAGGAAGTACATTATTGTAGAGGAAGAAATTACAAAAAATCAGCACAGAATGTTACACGTTGCATGGTATGTATAGGATAGTTTTATATGAACAATTCCAATTTACAACTACGATTACGATTTACGATCACAATAAATATAAAATTAATGAAAATGAGTTACAAGTAAATCAATTAGGTTATTTGATACAGGAATAAGAAAAGAATACAGAATACAAATATAGCAATCAGAATTGAATAAAGAATAAGCATATTAACATAGACTTTAATTCAGAGAGTGGATAATTAATCATAGATGATTACTTACTAAGCCCACAATTCACCAACTGTGATTGTATATTTTGTTTCAAGAACAAGTAATAAAGAAAGATTACGAACGAGAAACCAGTAAGTGGGTCAACTACCGCTCCTCAGCAATTCCTCTCTATACAGCCAGATTTTTATATACTATTATAGATGTATACAGACAAATAGTTGTATGATATTGTGTGATATTATGATATGAATTATTCATATGCAAATTCTTTCAGGTTAATATTAGGTTGATATACAGGGATACAGTAGATGCATACATACCATGCCTGAAAAACATGATTATTGTATTGCAGATGAATAGGAAATTGGTAGTATAATACGGGGTCATGCCCATGGGATGTATTACACTAAGATGTATTACACTAACACGAGCCATGTTATAAATTGAGCTATAGGCTTGGTTGTATACTCTTATATACAAATACGAAAAATTTTAAATTATTAACAGATTATTAGTAAGTGAATAGTAATAACAGGATTAATTAGATAATAAGTTTAGAATGTTTCAAGCATGCTCTTTCTAAATTTGTAGTTTTGGTCCCATAGAACAAAAGGACATTGAGTGTTAGTAAAAAATCATGGATATATTTCTAGGACATGGTATTTGGATTAGATCACAATGAGAACACTACATGGTTTTGAGTCATAGGTGGTTCTCATATGCAAGTCTTACATTAGAGTTCTTAGACTTAAAATCTCTATAAAACTCTAGATGGGTTATTATATACTTTGACGTATGTCAAACATACCCGTAACAGGATGAAAAGTATGATTATGATTAGGTATGCACTGATTAATGTTAGAGAGCATGAGAGAAGTGAAGGAATTGTCTGCTCTCAAAGAGAGACAATATCACTAGCCACTTAATTAGTGAAATGAGAAGTATATACCATACAAAGATGAAATAATGTGTTTTACTATTTATCTAAGAGTTCATTGTCACTGAAATATTAAGAAAGGAATTAGTTTATATAAGGATGACTCGGTCCATGCCTTATACTAATTTTGACATTTAAGGGCATGAGACTATGTGAGATTGGATAAGGTCACTAAATGTTAACCACATTTTTATTTGGATTGGATTGTCAATATTACTTGCTAGAGTGTATATATTTACTTTAGGAATTTTATTCCTTATTGTAAAATTTGAATAAGCCTAAATTGATTGAACGATCATTTTTGGTATTTTCTTAAGGTCACATATTTGTACTACTTAATTAGTCAAATTTATGAGCCCGTTGGATAATTAAAATGGACATCTTGATACCCACACATGGTGATACACAACTAAGAGGATTTATTTTGGCATTTAGCTTTTTAATTAGTGTGTTTTATATGACTAAGACAACTAATTAAGTAAGATAAATACAATATAATAAGTTTTAGGAGTTTGATTTTGAAATCAAATCCTCAATAAAAACAACAAGTAAGGAGAAAAAGAGAGGGTAGGGTTTTTATTTTTAACAAAATAAGACAATGCTCTGACTCTCTTTACCAGTTTATGTTGCCCCTCTATCATCTCTCCCTCTTTTCTCTAGTCATCCCTCTCTAACAGAAAAGAAAAGAGAATCCTTCTCTCTTGTTCTTTGTTTAATCGCTTGCCTTGAAAGAAAAATAAAGTAAAGTGTTCTTATTCATGTTCAAGTGGTGTTTCATTTATCCATCAAGGGAGATAGAAAGAGGAGCTATCATTCTTCCATGCTCGCCAAGGCCTGTTTGTGTGAGTGTAAACATAGAGGAGGGTCGCCTTTTGGCAATATTTGACTAGACAATGATCATGTTTGGAGATTTCTTTTGGTGTTTTTTCAAATTTTTGTAAAGCACATTATGAAAGGTAATCATCTTAATCTCTTATTTTAATCTAGGGCTTAATTATTATATGATTGATCTTGGTGAAATCTGTGTTTTGTTGTTTTATAAATTTTGTTGCATTCTATAAAAACATTCTATAAAACATGTCTAATTTTCAATAATATTCATTGAACATTTTCATTCCAATATCATCAAAACATCCATCGAAAACAATCAAAACAATTGCAGACAAAACACTTTGACTATCATGGTCATATTTGCAGTGGTACAACCTTTGTAGGTCACTTTAATTCTCACACTCTAACAAGATCTATCAACATACTATATCATTCAATCCAACATACCATATGAACACTCATTGCAATTATAATAAGATCCATTTTGAATTTATCTTTGATTAAGTGGTTTGTATGCAATTCCAATTAATCTTATAATAGTCAATGACTATTTAACACCACTATGCAATTCCAATTAATCTTATATTCCATAAGAATGCATGTTATGCAATTATACTTTGTACTTTGAATGTCTTTTTTTCTATGAACTTTAATTGAGTATAAATCTTTGATTTTAACTCATTTTTCTGTGAATTTTAAACATATTATTCTTTCATATACATATTAAAAATGATTCTTCTATTTTAACAATTAATTTTGACTGAAAAATACAATTTCATGCATGCCATAATTATTTTCAATTTTAACATAATTATGTCCTGTTTTGTTAAAAAAAATAATAAACCATAGTAAACATCTCAATCTTCAATTACATATCAAGAAATCCTCCTAATTCATTTTATACCATTAATGAAAATTCACACAATCTACTAATTTTCATTTGTTTATTATCCTATATGTCATGTGTCCTATTTTATCATTTTAGTCATTCCTTACAAACCATACAAGCTTTTTTATTGATTCTAATGCTAAAATTTAACATCCTATACTATTATATTATAGAAATTTTGTCTCAATTGGTTACCTGTGGAAGAACAGTCGATCGTTTCTTTATAAGGTTTATTCATTTCAACAAAATCTAACCATCATTTTTGTTTATATTTTCATTTTGATTTCACTATGATCTTTGTTTGGTTCCAATTTTTAAAATCATGTAAAAATTCACACAATTTATTGATTTTCATTCTGATTTAAAAATTATTTTTGTTTGGTTTCAATTCAAGAGGATTTTTCTAAAGTTAGAGGAGAAGTTTAGGGTGCTTTGATCTTTTTAGAAGCCCAAAGTAAGAACTTTGGCTTTATATACATTTACTTTTTTGTTTTGTCTAATTTTTATATTGTTCTAGGCATCGACATGGTCATGTTGTAATTTAACACGCCCCTATTGTAATTTAATACACCTCGTGGCACTTTATACACCTACTGTAGTGATTTACACACCCATGTGGTCACTTCTAGACTCTTTGTATTGCACCCAACACAGCCTGTGGCACTTTTCATCCCCAGTGTTTTGGTAACAACCCTTGTGTCTTTTATTTACATGGTCAAGGTTAATTGATACGACCACCTAGCCAATCAACATGCCCTGAACACAAACACTTATATAACTTATTTTTAATTGTTTTTCTTCCACCTTTTCCACTATCATCATATGAAACACAAATATGCATATAATTAAATATGTAATGAAATGCAACATGCAAGTTTTTGGTTCATTTTATTATTGGTTTCCAATCTTTTGGTCTTATACTAGGTTGTAAATTAGGGATTTGACGATGTGTGTGAACGTTACAAACCTCTTTTACTATTTGATCTTTCTATTTATAGACCTTTACTAGCAGTTATTCTCATAAATTATTTCCCATAAATTTTATATTATCTTTATCATTCTAGTATTTATAATTGTTAATTACTAGTTAGATTGTCTGCATGATACACAGCGATAACACATATTAATGAGTATTTGAATTACTAGATGTGAATAGGTTGATAGATTTTATTGTAGATGTGAGAAAGTCAAAATAAAAAATTGTAGGATTTTATTAAAAATATTGTGGATGAATTTTCTTATCAGAATATAATTAAAACGTTGTTTCTAGAGACAAGACAATTTATTCAATATCATGTAGTCTTTATGCTAACTTATGAGCATACTCTTGACATATTACTTAAATTTTGCACTCTTTTTTGTTTAACAACAAACGAAAACATAGAAGATGAAACTATAGAGAAGATGAAGGTATAATGTGTTTTCATGACAAGGTTATAATGCAATTTTTTTATTAAGACAGGAATGTACTATATTTTTTCTACTAATAAGAAGTTATTTATAAAGAGATGACATTGTATATATATGCATATTCTTTTAAAATATTTTCATCTTTAGATACGTGCATTCGGGATGAATAAGCCCAAATGTTAGTTTTAAGATGCATATACTATAGTAATTGAATAAGAATATATTTTTAATAGTAAAAAGTTAAAATTAAATTATGTCCCAAAACAATGTATTTGTCAATAATGGAGACAAGATCACTAAAGTATGTTGACAACTCTATACGTGCTGATTAAAAATACAACTCTTAAAAACATTAGAAAAAATAGCACATTGTGATGAATATTGTAAAAAATATATTTAAATTGCAATGACGTATATAGTTACAAAATTAATTATTATGAAGATAGAGCAATTATTTGTATGACTTCCGATAGGACCAAATATGCACATTTATTCCATTTATATTATAGCGTATTTTTATTATATTGAGGTAGATAAAATGTGCAAATATTAGAGTTTTTATACGTTTATGGTTTTATCTAAGTACACTCAAAAGGGTGGAGAATTCGCTATGATTCGGTGGAAAAAGAGAGCACATTAAGATGGACAATTTTGGGGCCACAAATGATGAAGTTACGAATGTGTTTCGGGACATGATTCATCAGCCAAAATATGCGTCATGATCATTGCCATTTCAAAGCGTGATTGGAGTTTCGTAAAGCTAGCGCGAAACTCAATTTTGTTATTAATTTGGGGCAAAAATGGAGCGTGTTTTGAGGTGGAAATGAGCAGGTTCATTAGCGTTTTTTTTGGCATAAGAATAGGCTGATTTTGTGGTACGTTTTGGTGAATAATTCCAGCAGCTTAATGGCATAAATTTGGAGGAATTATATGGCTTGTTTTGGTGAGAAATAGCATTTTGTGAGAAACATGGTGGCAGCTAATTGACGTGTTTTGGGCATGAATTGACACATGTTTTGGAGTTTTCAATGGCAGCTTAGTGTCAAATTTTGGACAAAGATGAGAAGCTGCTGGGTGGTATGGAAATGGAGCAGCTATGTGGCATATTTTGGCAAGATTTGGACATGGGTTGTAGATCAATATGAGGCTAGGCGGTGGCACAAAATGAAGATGCTAAGCGGCAGGTTTTGGGCATCAATTGTGTCGGTTTTGGCTGGTTTTTGTTGCTGAATTCAAGTATCTTGGTGTCAACATTTTGGAGATGTTTAGTGTCGGTTTGGAGGTAGAATTGATTGCTAATGATGGAAGGTCATTTGCACGTTTTGAAAACCAATTATGGGCAGCTTATAGTCATAATCGTGGCAACACGTTTGTGACCAATTTTGGACCACGTTTGGAATATCTTCTATGCCATGCGTGACTCTCAATTGTTGCTGAATTTTAGTCCAAAAGCATCACCACATTCGTGATTATATTGAATCACGAATGGAGTATCCTTTCATTTTGAACGTGACAACTTTGCTAGCAAATTGGAGCTGATTTCGTAGTCACGAACGTGACTAAACGTGAGTCACGATTTGAGGGCATGAATATTTATTCTTGACACATTATTTGGAGGTGAATGGAGGTCAAGGTTGATCATCACGTTCGTGACTACTTGTCATCACCAATGAAAATTTCAATTGAACCAAAAATGATCCATTTTTATGAAGAATTTTTTAGCCGAAAGCAAGTCACGTTTGTGACATGTATGAGTCACGTTTATGGAGTTACATTTGATCATTCGAGACTCTTATAAAATGACTCAAAAGACCCCAAATTGGCTGATGAAAAGGAAGGGTATTTCAGAGATTTTATTGAGACACAGAAAATCAAGGCCATAAAGGAAAGTTGTCTCGGGAGAGAAAGGAGCTTCTTGGGCAAAAGTTGGGGCAGAGAAAAAGGGAGCAACGCAAGGGTTCTTTCCTCTCCTTCTTTTCCTTTGAACATTATGTCTTCTTTGTTGTTCCTTTTGTTAGATTCAGCCATGCTTGGCTAGATCATTCATTGGGTTTATCTTAGATGTAAGTAGTGGGTTTTTGCTTAGATTGTTTGATGAAAGATTGAGGATTTGTGCTAAACGCTTTCACTTGATTTGAAGAATGAATGTCTATTCAGATTTCTGTGATTAATGTGATTCTGTATGCAATTGTGATTTATCATTATCAATGTTCTTATTCCGGAGTTGCGAAAGCCTAGGTTTAAGGAGGGCTAAATCGTTGAATTAAATCAATGTCGAAAAATCGCTAGAGTGACAATTAGGATTAGATATTCATTGGTTTTTACCAAGCGATTGTATCGTATGAATGATGAATTGTATTTTCATATTGATTGTTCGTTTCTAGTAATCTTAGCCCGGAGTTGCGAAAGCCTAGGGCTACGAAGGCTAAATTGTAACGCCCTCCATTTTTCGTGTTTTATAATTTAATTAAATATTTAAATAAAATTTCGTGAGGAACTTTTTCGCAGAAAATATTAATTAGTAATTGACGGTGAGTGTAGAGTTAATGTGAAATAGAAATCGGGTTAAGTTGGACTAACCGGGAGAGAGAAAAATCGAAAGGAAGGCAACATGTTGAGCCGGGGGTAAAAATGTCAATTCTGAATGTATATATATATATATGCTATCTTCCTATCTCTCTCTACCTCCACCTTCACTTCTACATTTTTATTTCCAAAGACCGAACCAATTCTGAAAACCCTAGCCAAGTTCGAACCTCGCCGAGTCTTGGTGTTTGGAAGCTGTAGGATCGAATTGAAAGCTTGATTTGGTGAGTTTTTACGATCTGGAATTGGTTAATCACGTTTTTGTATATGATCATACTTTCTGATGTGATTTCTCGTTCATTTTAAGTCCGAATAGTCTGGAATTGAGTTTGATTGAAAGGTATGGATGTGTAGTACCCATTAGAATCAAATTCTAGGGTTAGTTTATGGTTTAAGGACTTGAAAATGGTGTTTTAAGTTGAATGGTATAAAGTGACGGGATTGAGGAATTGAAACCCTAAGTTCGGTTTGAAGTTTTGGTGTTAGGGTTAGTTTCTTCAGGCATAGTAGAGGTTATTTATATGGCTAAATTGATTGGGTGTTCTATGTGATAGAATTAATTTGTAATTAAGGAAAATGGTTTGGAAAGTTTTGTAAAGGAAGACATAGTAAATGGGGTATTGAATGGTTGATAGGGATTAAATTGTACCCTGGAAAGTTAGAGAGTGGATTTGAGTTGATTGGTAATGAAAGAAGGATAAGGTTAGTTGAATGGTAGTTGGGGTTAATTAATGAAGGAAGAGGAAGGAGAGAGAAATGTATTAAATACAATCATAAAACATCATAGCATCATATAATTATCATTTAGTTAAAATTGATACATTGTTGGGATAATTAACTTAATCCTTAATTGTGTTCAGGAGGATTGAAACCTGGTGACGGAGGTTCCCAATCGGGAAACTAGACGAGCGTTGTAAGGTAAGTGACTCGAGCGCAACTCCCATAGATTGTATGTTTGTCGCATGTGAACTGTATGATTTTGAGTGAGGTAGTGCATTTTTAATTGATATTGTTGTGTATTTGAGATGTTGATTGTTTATGTATGTGAATGGATGGAAT
>CANYCX013176454.1:0-10215 GCA_948193385.1 Breynia disticha f. nivosa | reverse complement strand
TTAGGGTAAGAAGATGAGAGAATTCAGGTGGCTCCAATAGGGTTTTTGTATCCTTTTTCCCAAATGTTCTCGTTGTTTTGTTTCTAAGACCCGATGAGTGGAAATGGTTTGCCAAACAGTTTGCACAGACCGTTTGGTTACCCATTTTAGCTCACTGTCAGCACGACACTACTTTCTTTTCTACATTCATAATGGTTTGGGAAATGGTTTAGGCAGGCCGTTCGACACTATTGTGTTAGCATTTTTTGAACATTTTATTTACAATTATTGGGGTGTTACATTGACAGAGAAGTTGTCTCCCTTACTCCTCCAAACACCAACATGGTTTAGAGGTATCATTCAGGCTCGAGATGTTAAACAAACGCTTCTTAGGAGGCAACCCAAGGTTTCTTTTGTTATATTTATTTTTGGTATGTTTTTTGTTTATCTGTATTTCTAGATTTGGGATTACGGTCCAGGGCTTAACAATGTATGTTTTCTAACATTTGCACAGCAGAGTTATTGCAGTAGTGCTGAACGATCTACAAAACGGTTTACCCAAACTGTTTCCTAATTTGTTTGACCCTTCTATTTTGATGTAAAATAAAACAGGTTGCTAAACGGTTTAACCAACTGTTTCATAAACATTTTTGATTAAAATGTTTTGCACCAAACGACCTTTAAATCCTATTCCTAATTATCCTTTAAAAAAAGAGCTAAAGGTCTGAGAAACAGCCATGCAAATTCGTTTTGAAAACTGTTCTAGCCGAAAAGTTAGATATCATTATAGAAACCCAAACGGGTTGTCAAATGGCATTAGATGACCGTTCTACATCCTATTCGAGCCACCCAACAGTATACGTATTTTAAAACCGAAACGATTTGGTAAACGGTCTTCAAAGACGTTTCTGAAACCGTATGGACCTATGGGAATTACTTTTAAAAAACAAAACCTTAGTCCCATTTCATTCGAAAATGTTTCAAAACACTTGTCACTCGTTCCTAAATCATTCCAACCATTTCCTTTCCATTTTCTGCCATTTTCGTTCTAAAATCAACGTTTGAACTTCATTTCCCTTTACTTTTCACATCCCTCTTCTAATTTTAAACTTAATTTTAAGTGTTCTTTCGGATAGAAACTTGAACTTTTTGATCCATTTTGGTTCCATTTGGGTTAATAGTGTTGAATAATGTGTTTTCTCATGATTATGAACGGTTATCTTCCATTTATGGTGATTTTTATTTGTAGAACTATTTTTGTCTAAATTCCTTAGGGTTTTTGTCTGAATTTCCTTGTGTTTCTTGTAACCTAGTGGTGTTTTGGGGAATAATTGTGATTGAGAATGCTCTAAGTGTATGATTTTTATTTGATCCTGGAATTTCATGGCTAAATTGTGGATTGTAACCGCTTATTCACGATCTTTGTTAACCCTCATGTGCTTTGTGGTTAGTATTAGGCATTTTGTATGAGGAGAATTGTTAATTACGGATAATTTGGTGCTTTTACATGCTCATATTATGAAACTCGATAAATTATCTGTGTTGAACCATGTTTAGAGGTCGGATAGGGTCAATATTGGTTATTTTCATTATGAACAAAATTGGTTTATAATGCGGTGAATGTTTACTTGATTAGGTTTCATGTTTAGATTACTGATTTGTCGCCATGAACTAACTTGTTGCTCTATTTAAGTGTGCGAGTATGGATAGGGTATGAGTGTAACCTTATCCTATCCATACTCATATTTGTACCTGTATCTATTGGACATTATTCATACTCGCACTCATTATCCGTATTCATACCCATATCTCAACTTAACATCTCTCCCATCTATCGTTACTTTTACAATTCACACATCTCATCTATTCACATCTCTCTCACTCATTATCTTTACAGACTCTCCCTCTAATGTCTTTTCTTCATAATCTCCTCCTCCTCTTACTTAGGTCACTTTCTTCTTTTTTTTGTTTTAATTTTATTGAATCACAATATTTGTGCTAATGGTAAGATAAAATATTTATGAAATAAAAGTTTATGGCATAATTTATACTTATTAAATTATATTTAAATTAGTAATATGTTATTTTTTTCCTTAATTAATTGAATTTACATAATGGATAAATGAATATCTAATCGGTAAGTAGATACCCATCAAATATGTTATGAATAACAATCTTATCTGCACAAATATAAATAATGTATGGATATACAATATAAATTAAAAATATGGATATAGATAGTAGTATATCATAATCATACCCTACCTATTTGCATCTCTATTAGTAAGTTAGGATCAAAAGCCCCTCGCCCTAGAAATGTGACAGCTAAAATATATAAATAATTTTTACTACCAATAAAGTTAACGTTTGTCGTTTAACCAAAATTTACAAACCTCACATTCTGGAACAATAGCACGAAAAAGTTCAAGGACGGATAATTAATTATGGCCTAAAAACATGGAAGAAAATTTTTTTTACCCTTTCAAATTGTTTTTAGAACTCTATTTTATAACCAATTTTTTTATACAACAAGCACCACGCAAATAATCATAAGGCGGATCTACAAAAATTAAACAGCTGGCAAACTTAACAATATAAATGTAACAATAAATTTATAAAATAGGAATCTTGTAATATTATATTTATCTTATGATAAAAAATTAGACATTGTTCCCAATAATTTGACATAAAGTGAAGAATGGAACTGCTCTTCCAAGTAAACTAACATAATCTGTAAATTCCAATTAATTTAATTAACTTTGGCCAGAAGGTTTCTTTCTCAATTCAACAATGGCAACGGCGGTTCCTGTGGCTAATCTCAAAGTATTTTCCGCAAAATTTCCTTAAGTACAAGTCAAGGTGTAAAAACAGTTCGACATTTGCTTTGGTAATAGTTCGTTCGTCACTCAACTCGTCAGTAAATGAGCTGAGTTTAAATACAAAATTAGACTCGTTCTATAAATGAGCCGACCTTGAACACTCAAAAACTCGGTTCGACAAAGCTCGCGAACAAGCTTGATTAAGTGTTTATGAACAAAGTTCGTTTAAGTATTCATGAACAAGCTCATTAAGTGTTTGTGAACATGGTAAATTAAGTGTTCGTAAACAAACTCGTTTAGTTCATAATACATGTGTATAATTTATTTTATAGATTATAGTCTCATAAGTATATAGTTCGTAAAACATTGGTTTAAATAATAAAATAGATACATGTTGTATCTAATGTATAGTTAATAATTTATTCTATAACTTATACAGTTATATTCTTATACATAAGCCTATATAATATTTTCAGTGTTTTAAATTATTTTTAAATTTTTTAAATAATAAAATAGATACATGTTGTATTTTATTTATAGTTAATAATAATTATCTTGTAATTTATACAAGAACAAATTTAATGTTCAACTCTATCTTTGAATGTTATCTTATTATTTTGGTTGAACTATGTTTCTAAATATTTTCTAGATAAATGTTAATATTTTGGATAACTAAAATATTTTGATTTTGTTTGATTTGAGCTTATAAACAAGCATTTGTTTCTAAACATAAGTAATTTTTTGTTAGATTAATGAATGAGTTTTAGTTGATAATCGAGTTGTTGTTCGTGATTATATTATGTTCGTGAACAGCATCGTTTATGAGCTTGTAATAAACTCGTGAGCATGCTCATTTACGAGACTCGTTTTAGGCTTGTGAACATATTTGTTTAAGATGCTCTAGACACGACCAAAATGAAGCGAAAACATTCAATCGAACCGAAACTGCTGTAAAAAACTGAAACTGAAACATTCTAAAAAAGCTTATGAACCTAACATTTTAGTTACAATTATAATTTATATTTTTTCAAACCATTGAACTGACGCTTTAACCATCAGTTTAAATTATCAGTTGAACTGCTTTATCAATATGGAATATTCATTTATGTCAGCATGGGACTTTGTTTTCTTACATATATTAACCTTACTTATCATATCACTTATATTTATTCTATGTAAATCAACTCACATTTAAAATTTCTTTTTTCAAAATGCTTATACCATCATGCTTCCTATATTTTTTTCCTTTTTCTCAAATTTTTAATGTATTTTTAATTTAAGTTTAGTATTAAATATATGATGTATTTGTTTGTATAATAATAATAATAGATTGGTTGATATAATTTTAATTATTTTTTCTACGAATATTTCAATTAATTATTATTTATAATTATATGGAAATTTTTTTAATTAATGAACTTATTTTACCTTATTAAATTTGAAATGTGTCAATTTGTGCTCAATTACTCGTCAAAAAATTATTATGCTTGGTTAAGTTAAGTTAAAACTTAAATTTTTTATTAACAAAAAAATTGAATCGCTCAAACTGTCAAACAGTAACTGTATAAACCTAAACTGTATAAACCGTGCTAAAACCGAAACTTTGTATGAACCGTCATGAACTGTGACTAAAAGGCTAAGGTTCTAACTTTTCTTCAACTGCAATCGGTGATTATAAACCGTAATCGGTTGTTCATGAACCGTGACTATATCTAAGAGGCTCATTTTATGCTCATGAGCATATTTGTTTAAGAGGCTTGTGAACATATTTGTTTAAGAAGCTTTTTTAGGCTTGTGAACAGGTTTATTAACTCGCCAACTTAAATAAACCGAGCTTAAACAATAATTTAAACTCTATAAAAAGCTTGGCTCGAGTTTGAAATCGTAAATTTTTAATGAGTTGAGCTTGAGCATAGACAAGATCTTTGTGAGTGTCTAATCTTTCAAATTTTCTTCTCATTTAAGACTTTTTGCAGCTTTGTTTGCATTCATCTCAATTCTGCAAACATGCTTCAAGGAATTGCTGGGAAGAGAAAGAAAGAATATTCATAATTCAACACAAAATCTTTTTTTTTTACTGTTATGTTCCAAAATTTAATTGTTAAGAGGATCTACACTCTGAGCTAACATATTTATTTATTATATGCGAGTTATTTATCATCTTCCTTACTCTTAATTGCATAATCTCCTCAATAAAACAGTATTGAAGCTTTTATCATAAATGATCTTAGAAAAAAAAAACTAATCGTAGATGCTAAGTTGGTATTGATCAGTAACAAATCCATGATAATGCAAATTGCAAACAGTAGAATTAATTGCACCATCAAATCTGTTTCAATTTTCTTGTATTTTCCATCCAATTTTCACTAAAGATATCAAAATCAATCGATCGGAAAAGAAGAAATCGGAAAAGAAGAAGAAGAAGTTAGTACTGCGCCGACAACTAAACGTCTAAGCTTCAAAATTTCGTAAGAAACAGGAAATTTCAGCTGCCATGGCGCGATAAATGTTTGAGTCAACTAAATCTCTGAGTTTCAAACCCACAATTCTGGATCTCATCTTCAATAACTTCTTCAAGCCAAACTCTTGATTCTTGCATCAACTGAGGACTCAATCTGAACATCAAAACACAAAACTCCATTTGATTCAAAGCGCCATCGCCATCAAGATCACCTTCTTTGATCATACTTTCAAGTTCATCGTCTCTTAAATCTTGAAGACCAAGATGCCCAGAATTTTTCTTCAAGCTCTTAGCAGTGATGACGCCTCTTTCTTTATCCATCAACAACTGAAACCCATTACATAGTTCGCTTATTAAACCTTCCCCACCAAGATTTTTGGCCATAACTGGCAACAAGTCTTCAAACTCTGGCAAATTAGCTGCCATTTTTGAGTGAGATGTGAAATTGATGTGGGTTGGATTGGAATATATAGGAGAGGAAATGGAATAAAGAGGATGTTCTATGAAGAGACGGTGTTGAAGTGAGAATGGATGACAGCGAAGGAACAGAGACGATTGAACAGGTCATGGTATGTGGGGTTTGATTCCATGGGAGGGTGCAGATACCATATGTTTCGCCGAAGTTTGTCATGTCTGTTTTAATTTTCCTCATCTTCCATTTTGTTGTTTTTTTTAATGTGAATGCACATTTTGACTTTGACTTCATCCTTGTTTCTGTAGCACAGCCACGATGGAATTTTTATTTTTGGTTTCACTTTAATTGCTTTGTTCGTTCTGTCAACTAAGTAATTCACATATTTTGTCTTTCTTTTGTTTTTCCGAGGAAGAAATCGTATATTTTCAAGATTGTTATTAGATAAAAGTTTAATAAGGACTTGCAAGAAACTAATGTTGGTCAAATAAAATGTATTGCAACTCTCTTTTGCTTTGGTAATCCTAATAGGAGGAAAGGAACAAGGGAACATAAATGTTGAAGAGATGGTTGAGAGCACTTTCAAAAAAAAACCTAGGACTAGTGAAGGCCTTTGAAGAATCTACAATTAGTGGGATGACTTCAAAGGAAGAACTAAAAAATAAACAAAAATGTCTATACAATATACACAATACTTTAGAACATAGGTACGAAATTTCCAATGAAATTCTAAAATTAAAAATTTTAATTATAAACTTAAGCTCTCATACTGATGAAAGAGAAATTGGTAATTAATCGACAATCAAAATAACATCTACGGTAGTCTAGCACAACATAAAACTTCGATTAACACTAATTGAACTAGATTCTTTTATCGTCGTTGATGGTCTTTCTTACAAATATACGAAGTACGTCGGGTGCAGACTCAAATCTGCAACCTCGCCTGGAATAGTCAAAGACTAACGAACATTGGTCTAATATGGTGTGTGTGAGAACAGGGAAATGTTTTTGCTGATAATGTTTTCTATAAAATATTACAAATGAACCAACATATGAAAGAACTCATTCTTCCTAAATTTATATTATAAATCAAATTACTTATTTTGTTCCTCTTATAATATCAAATATATTTTGGCCCTTCTCATTCTACAAAGTCATGGACAGACCTCAATGGCTAACATTATTAATAAATTTTTAATGGATCATAACAAATTGTATTCGGTTTGTGTCAAGTTTATTTATTTAACTAATTTTTCAAGGATCGATTTCATTTATAACCCATTTCTATTATTTATTTGCAAACTAGTCACAATTTAAATTTCTTTTTTACTTTTATTCATCAAATTACAATTATACCTATATAAAGTTGGTATACAAGTTACATGAAGTTGATATTTAGATTAAAATAATAAAAATTTTATATAAAAGTTAATTTTTACAAAATATATATAAAAACTATCAAGTCAAAAATTTATATTAAGTTTAAATTTATAAAATATATATAAATCTATATAAAAAATATTTAAATTCATATATTAAGCTTATATAAGATTTATATGAAGTTTATATTAATTTCAAACCTATAAAAAATTTAATTTTTATAAAATACAAAAAAAATAAGAATAATTAATTTGAAAAAAATTTAAAACAAATTATTTTTACAAATAGAAAAACAGTACACTATATAATTAATTTAATTTTTTAAAGGGTTATAACGGGACATACGAGAGGTACACACATTTATTTGGTTCATTCACAACTTATCCAAATGTGTAGAACTTCATATGGCGTTAAATTAGCGAATCATATCATTTTTTTTTTTTTGCAAATATGCTCATAGTCCCGTTTGGTAAAAAGAAAACAGCGTGCTCCCTCCCTCGTGGACAACCAAATTAAATGGGATGGTTGCTTTGCTTTGCTTGCTTTTCTTGGAATGTACAACGCGAGTGTGGATCATTAACCTAACACATATATCAAACTGTGATTATACCCACACACAACATAACTTAAAAACTTGTAAAGTCAGTTATCCAATAAATTTAAGAAAATGCATGTGAATGAACCCAACAAACGTGCGTCTACCTATCGCATATGCCCCCACCTTACCCTTTTATATCCTTTCAACCTCTATTTCTTTTCCCTTAGTATTAACTTCTTCCATTCTTTAATATTTGTTAATTTAAATTTTTTACATATATTAAAAAAACTAATAAACAAAATATGAAATTATTTATTTATTCTTTATAATAACATAAATATTAAAAAAGATAATAAAGAAAAGAATCAATTAAAATACTTAAAACATATTTTAATCAAAATTGTGATAAGAAATTAGATTGATAAGTTTTAAAGAACAAAAAAAATATAGTTTTAACTCGTATGCAATATTTCAAATAAAATTTATTTTAGAATAAAACAGTAATATTTTACAACATATATTTATAAATAGATTTTATTTGTATTCACTTTTTTTATAAAAATATTGATTACATTTTTGTATATTATTATAGTTTTTATAGAATAGTTTGATCATCGGAAAAAGAAAAAACAAAGAAAAAGGAATTTTTAATTAGATTTCTTTCTGATTTAGGGAGTCTTTGGACTGCACGCTTCTCAAGATCAAAATTTGATATTTACACAAATATATGTATAAAAACTGTTGCTAACAAATTATTTTGACCAATTGTAAATGGATAAAGTTCTGTCAAAGTCAAAATGTGAAACGATGAAAATAATTTGCATATGTGTCCCAAAGCCGACAATGTCTTTAAAACGATGTATTTAGTAACCAATCTCGTTTCAATATGAGAGTTACTCCATCTTTTTTATTTTATGTGATATAATTTTTTTAAATTAAATTTTACAAATATATTAATAACATTTACATTGCAATTTGTTTATTTATTTTTTTATATATGATTCTTTATTAGTGAAATATAAGAAAAATAATTAGTTAGTCATTATTAATGAATGTTGACTTAAAATATTAATAATAACTGAAAAGATAATTTATTCCGCCCATGACGTTTTGGGTCGTCGAATAAATATAATTAAGTTAAGGGACTTAATTATGATTTATTTGATTAAAGGATTAAATTAGAAACACTTTTGGTTTAGGGACTAAAGTGTAAATGTGCGTGGAAAAGTATTTATTTACCAATAGGTATCTCCACTTCTATATAAACCACAATTCCACCACATTTTTCTCTCTCCTTCCACATTCCACCAAAAGAGAAGAGGAGAGAAGAGACACCTCTCTTCTTCTAGGTGAATAACCAATAAGTGGTTATTTTCTCGGGGTTCAGTTTCCGGTGTAGGATCGGGTGCGAAACATTATCCCTATCCCGACATGTCTGCGACTGTCGATATGAGCGTACTCGCAACGAGGTATCGTTCTTCTTCCGCTGTGTTGAACGGAACTCCAGGTGTGCGTTTTCTATTCATTTTATTTACGTGTTTTAATTAATTATATGTTAATTAATTAGTTTTATATATATTTGTTATATATGCATGTTATTTCATTGGTATCAGAGCCAAAAGACTGCCAAATTTTAGAATTAGTATTCTAAAATGTTGTGGGTATCTTTGATGTTGTTTTTTCGATTTTATTATGTATAATTCTTGTCAAAATTGCGTCGAAAAGCCTAGATCGGTAAGAATCCGAAAATAAACGTTCGAATTTGGCAAATCCGACCACACGATTGAACTGAAAAGGGCGAAAGGAGTCGGAATATGAAGTTGTCTTCGCCGGAACAGTGCAGACTGCAGCTGCGCGTGGGAATCGCTGCGAAGTGGCTCTGGTTGGACCAAACGACACACGTGCTGTCGTGCAGACGAAACGACGCGTCGCTTGAATATGTGAGCGGTTGAGCGTTCAGTTACAAGACAAACGACATGTCGTTTTCATAGCGAAAGGTCAGTCGTCTGACATGCGACCCGACCCAGATACCCGACCCGATAACCCACCCGTGACATCAACCCAACCCAGGAACAGTGAAACGTCATGTAGTTTAAGACAAACGACAGATCGTCTCACCTGACCCGAACCCGCGTGCTGACCCGTTTCACCCGAACCGCGAACCATCCAACCAGACGACGCCACGTGTCGCGCGTGGGATGTCCGTGTCCTCACCCACTCGAGGGGACCGCGTCCTCACCCACTCGCGGTGGCGCGTGGGGCGCGTGTGGTTAGTTTCAGCAGCCAAAATTTTTCCGATTTTGACATATTTAATATTTACAATATTCTAGAATTTTTCGTATATTTTTCATAAATATTTGAATTCCAAAAGTATTATTTTCATTTAAATTTGGTTAAAATTTCGTATTTTAATTAATTTAAATGTATCTAAGGGTCAACTAAAATTCTAATAAAATTACAATATGTTTGTAGGATAAATTAGAACTTTATTATATAATTAGTTTATATTTATGACTCAATTCTATATGTGTTATAGAACAATTAGTTAAACTGTGTATTTTAATTATTGTAAATGTTTTAATTTGTCAAAATAAATTCTAATAAAGTTATATTGTGAATATAATGC
>CANYCX013175751.1:0-17544 GCA_948193385.1 Breynia disticha f. nivosa | reverse complement strand
TAAACTTGAAATCAACCTTCCTTACTTACCTTAATCAACTTGGATGAAGGATGGAGAAATCTAACTCCCAAATCACCTTATCTTGATCAAATCTCACTAATCTCAACCATTTTCCCCTGTTTCTTTGCTGTAGAAAATGTTTGGTAAATGAAGGTGAGGATTAGTTTATCGAAACTCCGTAAAACTAGGATCCACGCGTGGTGAAGGCTAAGTACGCGTGGCCGTGCCGAGGACGCGTTCTTCATGCCCACCGCGCGTACTTGCCACTTTTCAGCATTTCTTGATTTTTCTTTAATTATTCCATGTATACCTTATGTCAACCTTTCATATACCTTATAAACTCACGGTTAAACATTTATTTATCGTCATTTTTCGACGAAAAATATCCGAAATGTTACACCTATACTATTGTGTCATTTTCTCTCTCTTCCGAGAGCTTTCTACTCCTCGATACTTCATACCATGAGTATCTCCTACTTTTATTCGATCTGATCTATCTTTCTAGATTTTCTTCAATCAATTAATTGAAGGGTTTGAGTTTCATTATTCTATTAGTCCAACTAAATATAATACATAATTAAATTATATTTTTTTATTTGTGTGGGTATAGATATGTAACATTTGCTAACTTAAAGTAATATTTCAAATGAATGATTAAAAATTGATATATACAAGTTATGATATTAGACTGTGAGTGTTGAGTTATCACTTATTTGTGATAATAATTAATAATAAATATGAGTTTTTATTATGATTTATTTTTTAAAATATTTTGTTCAATATGTATGCATAGAATTTTGTTTAATTTTATCATGAATAAAAAATGTGACTTATTATTGAATAAAATTATTTTATGGCTCCGTTTGTTTGATAGAAAATAATTTATTTAGGAAAATATTTTTTATGTTTTATAATCTTATTTTTGGTATCATGTTTTTATTATTTTCTGATGTTTTATACTCAAATATTTAAAAATATAATAAAAAATATAATCGTATATTTTAGATAAGAAAATATTTTCTTTAAAATAGGTTAAGAATAATATTTCTGTTAATTTATAATTTATAATTTTGTATATTTATTTTTTGTTTATGATAAATGTTGAAAAATTAAAAAAATATTTTTTCAGAAAATAAATTCTTTCAAACAAACGGAGTGTTAGTGAGAAAATTAAGTGAATTTAACTAAAGAGACTAAAACTAATTCATTTAGTCCCACACAAAACCAAAGTTGCTTTGCAAAATCCATCAAATTTTAAACAACTTTGCTTACAACATGTCTTCTCCTCCTCGAACACAATTCCTAGAACCCAAGACGACACTTCCCAACTCCTACAGGACGACGCTCCTCAACTCCTAAACGACGACGTGGAAGACCAACTAACAATCCCACAATCCTCAAGACGTGGTGGAGGCCCCAAAAGGAAGTCACAGAAAAAGCAACATCCTTTACAAGCAAAAAAAATCCCGAGAATCACAAGAAATCCTCAAAACCCGCTTGAAAATTGTTCCCTTTAAGCCTTCTAACCCTGTAAACATTATTTCCCATGAAACCCTTTTGAAAAGATTGAGTTTACGAGTTTGTGAGCTTGAATTATGACCAAACTGTTCGTACAGATTTGATCTGTGAGCTGATTGCGAATTGGAGGCATGATAGAGTTTCGTTGCTGCGGCGGCGAAGGATAGTGAGGAGAATGTTGAGGTTGTGGAGCAGGTAATGAATAATTATGTATTGTTGCATGATGATATGTGGATGATGCCTGCAGAGGTTTTGAATTGGGGGGCTTTGATTAAAGAGGGGAGCTTTGAGAGGATTGATTGGGCTAGAATGGTTTGGTTTATGGTTGAGAAGGAGTTGGCACAAGGGTCTAATTTATTGATGAATCTATATTTCTTTAAGACGAATCTTGTTTATTGATGTTCTTAGAGCTGGAAAACTTCATCTTTACTGTGTGAAGACACTGTTGATCGATGTTCTATATCTTGTAAAAGAAGACACATTTGTTCAAATTAAAGCTTAATTGTGATAACACCAATCAACAATGGAATGAACAGCTAGATTAAAACTATATAAAAATGAACTGAGCTGTCGGTTGACTGGTTCTTTGAGTAAATCGACTGGTTCAACTTGGTTTTAGTATTTTATACATCAGGTGACCAAAATTCTACACTTTTATTATTTTTCATTGAATTTAGAGATTAACCAGTTAACTTCTATTGAGAGCTTAGGAAACTATACGATGAAAAACTCTCCAAATCCAGAATCGCACAAAAAGTTAAGATCATCAATGTCAAGACGTAAATCAAAAGACCGGATTAGTGATCTCCCGGACTCTATAATACAACATATCTTTTCGTTCTTGGATGCTAAAAATGCAGTTAAGACTTGTGTTTTATCAAAGAGGTGGGAATCTTTGTGGACTTCGATGCCTAATCTATTATTCCACTGCGAATCTTATGAACAAGAAGTAGTTCAACGGTTTGCTTCTTTTGTTGACGAAGTCCTGATGAAACATACTTCCTCAAAGATAGCAAAGTTCGCGCTGGAATTTTACAGGGACTACACAGCGGAAGATCAGCTAGACTCATGGCTTCGGTTTGCTGTAAATCATGAGGTGGAAGAATTGTGTTTACAGTTTCACTTTCACGAGGAAGAAGAGTTCAAGTGGCCTGATTTTATGGTTACCAATTGTTCTGTCACAAAATTGAGGTTACATTCATTCTGGCTTGATGAAGTACTTGCAGGCTTTTCATGGAGGTTATTGAAAGCTCTAACATTATCATATTCAGCTTTGAGAGATGATGCAATCAGATCTATTTTATTAGGGAGTCCATTGTTAGAGTTTTTAGAATTGAGGAGTTGCAAACTTGATGATGATTATAGTATAATTGATGCTTCTTGTACTGGTTTGAGAGAGCTTGTTATAGATGGTTATATGGATTACTATGGTTTTACGCAATTAGACATTCGATGCCCTGATCTTCTGTCACTAACTGTGGTGGAATTTCACGACAAATTAGATGTAAATTTGGTTGATGTCTCATCTTTAATGGAAGCTAAAATAGATTTTTATGTGGGAGGAAGACTAGTATCATTTAAAGAGGAGAAGAAAATGTTGAAGAAACTTATTCAAAGTTTAAGTCATGTTGACAAACTCACTATTGGAATCTGTTACTTCCAGGTTTGATTCTCTCTGCTATTCCATGCTCAACGTGAGATGCAATTTTACTTATTTGAGTTAATTTTCTGTTCGAATTTGTTCAGAAAAATTTTCTCCGGAAGGCGATTCGTGCAAGATTTCCAACAACACGAAATGTTCTGGAAATAGATATGAAATCAACAAAAGGTTACCTTCCTGGATTATCAGCATTGCTATGGAGCTCACCTGATTTGGAGCAACTGATTGTTAATTTAATGCCTCCTGCTTATGGTGAAGTACTTTTCAAACAGAAACAGAAAAATTATTTTTCTAGTACAAGATTGTTAAATCACTCAAATTACATTACGATTTTCGAATTTTTTTTTTCAGTTCAAGGCAGAAGATTTCTATATTGAGACTCCATTGAGACCTGTACTAAAACCAATTTCGATTAAGAATTTGAAGAGCATCAAAATCATGGGATTTCCAACTGGATCACGTTCAAGATCAGACAGAGTTTTAGCTGAAATGGTGGAATATCTGCTTGCTAATGCAAAGGTACTTGAGAAGTTGAATATTTATGCTATTGCTAAACCAAAAGGGCCAAGGAGATTGTTTGACATTATGCAAAAATTATTGTCATATCCAAGAGCTTCTCCAGATGCAGTGGTTCTATTTGAAAGTAACTTGCAGTGATTTCAGATTTATTTTGGTATTTGTATTTGAAATTGAATGTTTTAAAGGTTTGATTGAAGTTTTACAGAAACTGCTTATTCACTACGTTTGAATTAGTCTGTATATTTGCTCACTTCAGAAATGACCACTTTTGTGATAGTAGGACATGGAGCTGCATGTTCTACAGGTTTGATTGTAGTTTCATAAAAGCTGCATGTATCTATGAAGATGGTTTGATCAGAATAAAACGCCATTGAAACGAATTAATTTTGTATTCATAAGCAGAAATTAAATTCTGGAGGTAGAAGAACAATTGTTGTTCTATTGATGATTTATATCTATTTGTTGTTAATTTAGTTTATCAATCAAATCTACATAGACAGAGGTGTAGGAGTGATCCTATTATCGTTCTTTTTGTTGAATTCTGAAGAAAACATGGAGGAGTTTTACTACAAGTCCGAACTCAATGAGACAATCAATATTAATCGTTAAATATAATAAAAACAAATCTAAACTTTCGATTTGTTAAGTAAAAAACAGTTTCAATTCATATGCTCTTCGACATTACTAGAAATGCAAATAATACGAGTTGGCGTCATGAGTGACATGACAAACGATGAATGACAGAACCTCGTGGAAACGACAGAACATACTTAAAACATTCAGTTGGTGTCATGAGTGAGTGACAAGAAAAACGATGAACGACAGAACCTCGTGGAAACGACAAAACAAACTTGAAACATTCAGTCCTATATATAAAATCTTCACACCACTCTCTCCAAACCCCAACTTTGCTTCCACCATGTCTTCTCCTACTCCAACACAATCCCTAGAACCCCAAGACGACACTTCCCAACTCCTGCAGGACGACGCTCCTCAACTCCTAAACGACGACGTGGAAGACCAACTAACAATCCCACAATCCTCAAGACGTGGTGGAGGCCCCAAAAGGAAGTCACAGAAAAAGCAACATCCTTTACAAGCAAAAAAATCCCGAGAATCACAAGAAATCCTCAAAACCCGCTTGAAAATTGTTCCCTTTAAGCCTTCTAACCCTGTAAACATTACTTCCCATGAAACCCTTTTGAAAAGATTGAGTCTTTATGAGTTTGTCAGCTTGGAATATGACCAAACTGTCCGTACAGATTTGATCTGTGAGCTGATTGCGAATTGGAGGCATGATAAACGATGTAGTTATGTCAAAGATGTGAAAATTGGAGTGAATAGAGCTGACTTGGCGCGCGCTTTGAGGCTGCCTTCCAGTGTGGCGAAAAAGGAGAGTTTCGTTACTGCGGCGGCGAAGGAGAGTGACGAGAATGTTGAGGTTGTGGAGCAGGTAATGAATAATTATGTATTGTTGCATGATGATATGTGGATGATGCCTGCAGAGGTTTTGAATTGGGGGGCTTTGATTAAAGAGGGGAGCTTCGAGAGGATTGATTGGGCTAGAATGGTTTGGTTTATGGTTGAGAAGGAGTTGGCACAAGGGTCTAATTTAGGGAAGTGTTATTATGCTTCACATTTGCAGGCTTTGATTAAGAATCAGAAACCAGATTTGATAATTTCTGCGGTGCAGGAGGATGAGGAGGATGGGAGTGTGAGAATGGAAATTGTTGAGGAGGATTATAAGGAGGAGGATTGCGTCGAGTGCGGTGATGGGGATGTTAATGTAAGGGCGAGTGAGGATTTCCGCGTGGAAGAGATGGAGGAGCATAATATAGAGCTCAGTCTCGGCGGGATGGATGGTAATAACAGTAATGTAGGTAAAGAAGAGGGTGAGAAAGAGGGCAAGGAGGTGGAGATGGCGATGGTTGATGAGAACTCGATGGATGTTGAGGAAAATAAAGAGGAGGATGGGCATGACGGTCATTGGCAGAAGAGTAGCATGGATGGCCACTTTTTGCAGCGTTGTGATCTTGGAAATGTTGGCATTGTCGAATCTGGGGATGGGGAGGAAAAGCCACATGATGAAGGAGTTGGAGACGAAGAGGGGGAAGAAGGGAAAGAAGGCGAGGATGATGATGAAGAAGAAGAAGAGGAAGGGCATGAAGAATTGGGTTTTAGTATTTCGCCTAAAGGGAACGCATTGGATGGTTTATGCTCTGAGAACCTTCTGGATGCCATGGAAGCATCCCAGTTTCCTTTCACTTCAGGAATGCAAATTCACGAAAGTGTGCCGTCTAGTGAGTTTTTTGCATCTAGAGTAGATACACAGACAATTCCTGGTAGTTCATCACATTTTGGTGCTGCCAACAAGAGGGTCATCACACATCTTGACAGTTATGTGTCTCATCGTCATTCACACATTGGTGGGAATAAGAGGATGAGGAACGATGCTCCTTGGGAAATGAAAGCAACATCGGAAATTGATTTGTGTTGGGAGCAAATGCAGCATGCAATGGAAAAAGTTAAGATGTTGTATGAGGCCAAGGAGCAGGCAATTCAGGAGATGAATATGAATCAGCAGATGTGGGCTAGTCAGTTACAACAGCGAGATGAGCTAATTCAGCTCTTGCATAAATATAAGATGGACGAGCAACAAAGGCAACAAGTGGTTTGTAGGCTTGAGCGCGAATTAGAGATGATGGGACGTGTTGTCGAAGGGTATAGAAAAGCATTGAAGGCAACTCACAGGGCTTTTGCTGAATATAGAACAAAGCACCCATCCCCTGAACAACCGCTTTACAAGGATGCTGGACCTGGAGGCCTTGTTTTGACCATTGCAGAGTTCGAAAAGCAGCGGCAGAAACGCGAGGAGGAAGAAAGGTTGCAGCTTTTATTATGTGAAAGGAAAATTAAAGACTTCGAGGCACAATTTCTAACCAAGTTCGATAGCTTCAAGGAAATGCTTACCTCAATGGATAACAGGTTGTCAGAAGCTGCAAAGGAAGTCGATATCCTTAAGGAAAGGTTTGCAAAACAGAAGGAGAAGCTGTCAGAACCTGCTGAAGAAAATGTTTCTAAACCTGAAGAATGAGTTTTACTCTCCATATTTACTGATTTGATGAAATCTAGCTAATGGCAGTACATCTTTAGTTTAATTATGCTACTTCCTTCTGTAATATATAGGAAGGGTAGGGATTTTCTATTTCATTCTGGTATGCATGTTAATTTTCTACTCTCAAGCAAGTTTCATTGTAGAAAACTTGTTACGGTCTACAAGGATGGGAAAAGTCTGCTAATAGTCGAAAATGCACAAGTGCATTCATGTTTTGCCATCACATTACGATTCACTTAGACATTTCTTGAAGAATCTTTTATAAAGGATATACCAATACCTTAACTGTAATGATTCCGTTTACTTCCAAATAACTCGTAATTGCAAATTCAATAGCTTCTTTTGTTTATGAGCCTTACTTAAGCTGAGCCAATAGATTTCATTCTGCAAGATATTAAGTGTTCATTCACAAATATCATACTTTAGTAGACATGTCTTATTTTGCAGGATGGTCCGGAAAGTTGCTTCAAACTACGGCTTTTTTTCGGTAAATTTGCTTCCAGGAATCAAACTCTCGACTTTTCAACATGCTGGAAACAACTCTGGTACTGTGTTCTATAAGCCTACTGTTCACTTTGGACCAAGTTTACCCTCCAAGAAAGACGATGTAATGTTTTTGGTTTTGAAAGCAGTAGATCAAACGAGGAATTCATGAGTGACCTAATGAAGTTTCATGTCTGGAAAACCGACATTTCCTTTGTAAATGGTAAAGAACTTGGAAGATTTCAGTGTCAACTCAACAGCAGAAAAAGAAAATTATACAGCAAGGTATTAAAAATACTTCCAGTTGTAAGCTATTTTTATACTTATTTGCTGTATAGAGAACCAAAGACCATATAAACAATGACTTTGACCCAGTGTTATGGCTTAGATATTCTCTCAAAGTCAACTCGTGTTTCTATCATGTGCCTTATTTCTCTGTGCTTTGACATTTCATTTGGTTCACAAATCAGGAAGTAGATCAATTCTGTCGATGTATATTCAGTTCTTATAGTAAAGAAGAAGTTCTGAGTGAAACGATTTTCGGACGGGCAATGAATTGAGTGTTGAATGAATCAAACTGCTGTAGAAAACGTAATTTAATCAAGTATACTTCCTTACCTATAACTGGAAGGAAATGTTTAAGGAATAGCTTCGGACTTTCTAGTTTTCTCAGAAACCACAAGCTGCATTCTTGCATCTTTCTAAAGTCAAACATGTTTGCACAGGATGACAACAGGAGTGATTCTATATAATTAAGCATGAGTTACTATAACATCCATTAGTCTTAATTAATGCAAAAGACTTAAAGTTCCCTAAAATGGCAAGAAAAACATTCTTCTCTTATAGAATCATGCTGTTTTTTCTGGCTTTCTCTAGTGTATTATCACAGGATAATTCTTTGATCAAACAGTCCAAAAGGTCCAGTTTAGGTGCAATTGTGGATTTAAATTCTCATGTAGGGAAGAAAATGAGGGTAGCTTTGCAGATGGGGATAGAAGATCTCTATACAAACGTTAATAAGCGCCCTGTTCTGCGCATCAAAAATTCTCGAGGAGATACCCTGCGAGCACTTTCTTCAGGTTAGAGTTTCAAGTTTAATAGAATAAAAAAGTTCGATTTTTACCTTGCTTATATTCTTACCCGCTTTAACTCTAATGCAGCTAGAAGCTTAATCAAGAAGAATCATGTTGCGGCCATCATTGGCCTTTCAACATGGCAAGAAACTGCTTTTACTGCTGAGTTTGGCAACAAATCTCAAGTTCCTGTTATTTCTTTGGCTGATGACATCCCATCTTGGGCATGCTTGAATTGGCCTTTCTTGGTTAATGCAGCTTGTAGCCAGTTCGCGCAGATGAAAGCTATTGCTGGAATAATTGGTACGTGGGAATGGAGAAAAGTGAATGTTATTTATGAAGATATCAGCTCAGATGTGAATGGGGTTGTTCCTTATCTTATCTCAGCTCTGGAAGATATCGGCTTAGAGATTAGTGATCTACTTCCTATTCCTCCGATAAGCTCTCGTTATTATTTGCTATCTGAAAAATTAAGCCAAATTAGAGATGGCCAATCTAGAATTGTCATTGTTCATACTTCAGCAATATTGGCTGCAGAGATCTTTATGGAAGCAAAGAAATTAGAAATGATGGGAAAAGATTATGTATGGATCATAACTACTGGCATTACTAATTTGATCGATACGTTTAATGCATCTGTGATCTCCTCAATGGACGGTGTTCTCGGAATCAAAACTTACTTTCCAAATTTTGGAAAGGCTTTTGATGATTTCAAGTTAAGATTTGCTAGCAAGTTCCATTCCAGATATCGCAACGAGCCACATTCAGAGCCAGGCATATATGCTTTACAGGCTTATGATGCTGTGCAGGCAGTAGCACTTGAAATGGAAGGAATTCCCAGTTTTCCAAATTCAACTAGTAATTCAATCAGAGGCAAAAATCTTCTGAGCAGAATATTAGACTCCAACTTTCAGGGCTTAGCCGGCATCATGGAGTTTAGAAATGGAAGTCTTGCACCAGCACACATATTTAAAATACTGAATGTGGCTGGAAAAAGTTACAGAGAACTCGGTTACTGGACTGACAATCTTGGTTTTTCGGAGGACATCAGCGGAAATAGCAAGTACAGCAAGTCAATGAGAATTCTCGGCCAAGTAGTTTGGCCAGGGAAGCCTTGGATGGTCCCCAGAGGATGGTCACCTCCTACATTTTCAAAGCGACTGAAGATTGGAGTGCCGGTAGCAAATTCACATAAAGAGTTCATTTTTGTTGTTTACGATAATGGAACAGGCAATGTAAGTGCTGGCGGATTTGCTATTGAAGTTTTTGATGAAACTTTGAAGCTACTGCCTTATGACCTACCACATCAATTTATCCCATTCAATGGGACTTATGATTCCTTGGTAGCAAACATTCATTCACAGGTAAAATATCATCTCCACTGAAAGCATACTTGTTGAACAGCAACATATTTCAATTTATATAGCTAACTGGTTGCTGCATTCATCAAGGTTTTTGATGCAGTAGTTGCGGATACAGCTATCGTGGCGAAACGGTGCAAATTGGCAGAGTTTTCTCAGCCTTATTCTGCACCAGGACTGCAGATGGTAATCTACAACAAGCCGAAAAAAGTAAACAGAGCTTGGCTGTTTACAAAGCCATTCAAAAAAGAAATGTGGATTGCCACAGGACTAACGAACGTCTATATCGGTGGTATTGTTTGGTGGATTGAGAGGAAATTAGATCTAGAAACCAATAACGAAAGGATGGAATTGAAGGATGTTGGAAATATGCTCACATCAGCATTTATTACACTATTTTCGCTAAAAGGTAATTCTGCTGTCCATTAGTTTTGCAGAACAAAGCATGCACATTCTTTCTGTTAAACGAGTTCCAGGAGTGAATTTTGAAGTCATTTCTTGGTTCAACTAATGGTACAGGTGACGGAATGCGCTTCAATTTGACTAAGATGGTGATGGTATCATGGCTGTTTCTGGCATTGGTGATCACTCAAAGTTACACTGCTAGTTTAACCTCCCTACTCACCATTCCACCAAATAATCCAGAAATAATTGAGGTTCAGACGCTACTGCAAAATGGAGAGAGAGTTGGATATGATGCACGGTCGTTCGTCGGGCAATATTTGCAGACTGCGCTAAAATTCCAGCCCGATAAAGTTATGCCATTTTATTCAGAAGATGATTATGTTGATGCTCTTGTTACAGGAACGATTGCTGCAGCATTTCTTGAGGCTCCATATGTCAGGGTTTTCCTAGCCAAACATTGCAATAAGTTTTTTACCTCCGGACCTACATACAAAGTTGGAGGATTTGGATTTGTGAGTATTCATAATCATTACTTGCAATTCTGCAGATTGAGTTCTTTCAGGACGACCTTAAGTATTTTTTTTAAATGTCGCATTTCAGGTTTTTGCGAAAGGCTCACCTTATCTTCCTGATATATCTGAAGCGGTGATAAGAATAGCAGAAAGTGGGAAGCTGAAGGAACTTGAAGATTCATTGGTCTCCTCTTACAAATGCTCAGTTTCCGAGCCTGATGATGATAATCAAAGACTGAAATTTAGTAGCTTCCTGGGATTATTTGTGATTTCATGGGTTATACCAGGAATTGCGTTGATTATATTCGTATTTTCTCCTTACGTACATCAATACTATGAAAATTGGCTCTGTAGAGCTAGAGTGCATCAGCAGCCAGATCCTCAAGAACAACAGCAACGACAACAGCAACATGATGAAGACGTTCTATTCGCTGCAGAAATAGAAATGCAACGTCGTGTAGGGTAAGCCTATCAGTTTTTTCTTATACCATTAGTGTTCTGGCTGTTGAGACATCTAACACCATTTTTCTGTAACTGTGAGTAGATCTTAACAACTTCAGGTTTTGGTACTGTTAGGATCTGTTGAACAGCTAAATTGTATCATTTATATGTAAAACCAAAACCAATAAAGAGCAAAATTATTTCTTCCCTCTTTTTCACACCGAGTTCTTTACAATCTTTCTTGCCTATGAAACACAAGTTGTGAAGATCAGTATGATCACTGTTGTAAATCAAACTCAAGAACACTCAATCAAGGAGTTCTAAAGTTATACAAATGGGTCAATGAGTAAGTAGCATTCTAGCCTGAGCCAATCAAGGAGTTCTAACTAGCTGAAATTTGAACAAGTCCAAGCCAAGTCCACGACAACGAGCATATACTTTAAGTTGCATCACTTACTGCCTTCATTTCACAAGTAACATTATTTACA
This sequence comes from Breynia disticha f. nivosa, assembly GCA_948193385.1. Lineage (NCBI taxonomy): Eukaryota > Viridiplantae > Streptophyta > Magnoliopsida > Malpighiales > Phyllanthaceae > Breynia > Breynia disticha. Next base: position 5,969 of record CANYCX013175751.1, on the reverse strand, counting down.
TTCAACAAGTGACGGATCTAGAAATTTTTACAAGAGGAGTTGAAAGTATACAAATTTGAAGCAGTACGAGAGCAGACAATACTACAGAAAAAAGCACAATAAAAGAGACAACACTATAGAAAGAGATGTGACAAAGAGAGGCGGCGTTACTCCGCGCCCCCTTAGTCTCCATCACTGCCGAGAACTATCCCCGCAAATCTGTCTTGATCTGACAAATGAAGTTCTTGATTATTGACAAAAACAAATACAATTTTTTGGTTGAACTGGTTATGCTTTTTTTTGGTCATTGATTGAATTGGTCGGGCTGAAACACCCTTACTTGTTTATTGGCGCTTGATAAGCAGACGTCAGCTTGAAAGAAAGGAAAGCAGAAAGAAATATCCATGACAGATAAAAGTTCACAAAACATCACTTACTTTGAAGAAGTCCATGCAATGATCTAACCACAATCTTGATTCTGAATTCAAAAGTTGAACGTTCAGGATTTAAGTTGTGCAAACTTGAGTCATTTATTGAATTCAAATTTTCCAAATTTTAAGCTGTTAGTTATCACGGAGTCTCTCATCAGATAGATCTGGAAAAGAACTTTGTGCTTATACCATTGCTGCCTTATTTAACAACAAAAGTTGACAGATTAGCAGAAACACTAATCTGATTATACCCGACACGAAATCGTTTAATTGTGCAGAGCAGAATCATTTACTGCTGATTTTTTTGGCTGTCATGAAAGAGTACATCTCTTAGTGGCTTGTGAACTGTAAGTCCGAGTAGCATTTATTCCTACCAATGAATAAATTATTGCAGAACATTTATGAGCTTTGAAGATACAGATAATGTTTTTGCCTGCCATGTTGCTCTATTTAAGTTCTGATATGGTCTCTAATGTCTGCTAAATGTATGACAACTTAGTAATTTCAAACACAAATCCTTGTTGGATTAAATCATGTATTTCAAGCTGAGAATAGTACAACCGAGGCGTTCTGTAAAGATTAAGAAAGAGGGTCTACTGCTACAATGTATCAGATTACATTCTAAACTTAAATTTGATAAATTTCATTTATATACAATTGGCAATGATATTTACAAATTTTTTTGGTCATTTTCTTGGAAAATAACTTGATCACAACAAAGAAAGACACTGAAAAAGTACAATAAATCTGACAACAAAGTATCAAACACTTGTTCTGACAAGCTCTTCCTTTCATACATCCCAACACAAAACCACTAAACTTTGCCTTCCAACTTGACTTATAAAAAGAATACACAAGACCCTCAAATCAAATGATGATATTAATAAGACATTAATAAAAGAAACTAGAAAATCACCAACACATTCATTCATTCCTAATCTGTTACAAGCAAAGACAAACATATATTTTTTTATCTTCTGTTTTTTCTTCTTTTAAATCACTGGTGCACATGTTTTTCTCTGTAAACCAATCATGTTTTCCTGAGTGGTCCCTTTTTCGATGTGAACACATCACGTGAATGCACAGATTAGCATCACAGAGAGCACCAAAAAGGCCCCCCAATCTCATTGCCTCCCAATCCAACTCCTTTTCACTAATTGTTTTTTCAGGCATGGTTGCTAAAGATCTGCTTTTCTTATTGATGGGACTTATAATTGTGTGTACTTGAAACAAAGAAATCCTATATACATAACCAACTAACACTTTTTTTTTGTGGTTTTAATGTGCTACCATGCAATTTGGTTTTGATAAAGAGAATTTATCTGTCACTTCAACCATGCCTTGAAGAAAAGGGACTCACTGGAAGGGAATTAAACTTGGAGGAGTTGCTGTTCTTTTTCAGTGGGAGCTGTGGTAGGGTCGACATTATGTGGGGATGGTGCTCCATTTTCCATTTTCTTTAAGTTCTGTTGATGATAAACTTGCCTCAATCTCTCTATTTCCCTCTTCAATGCTTCTTGATGAGCTGCAATTTTTTTAATAATTCATCAGTAAAACAAGTGCATTAAACCAAAACGATCTCTAGTGCCACACTTGATGCATCCATGCAAGCTTAGCTCTTTAAAAATCTTCGTATCATTCAATCAACACGACAAAAAATTACTGTGCATTGTTAAAAATCATTTATGTATCACAGGATATGCAGTACAGCTAGTACTGCTTATAGAAACTCAGTCCCTATAGCTGTAATTTAAGACTACATACCTGCCAAGAATTTAAGTTTGCAGATCCAAGCACACATGAGACAATAAATCTATATTGAAAAAAGTTATGTCTATCATAAAAAACAGTGGCGGAGACAAAGGGGTGCGCAGGGTGGCTGCTCCCTCCTGTAGTGTAGCTCCTTTTCTTACGGTTTTTTTTAGTATCAATCCCTTATCGTAATAGCTCTTGTTTAACATTTAATTCGTGTTCTTAAGACGATGCCCTTTATATTGTTCTATTTTCAGTAAAGAGAACTTAGCATAGAATCATAAAGAATTTCCACAAAACAATGATCAAGCAAGCTTAACTCAGAAAGAAAGATATTTAAAAATGTCAATGAAATTGGTCCCCTCCACGATCTAACTCATAAAATACAAAACTTTTGAACACTTTCAGAATGACCATGTTCACATATCTACAAAAATAGATTCCTTCATTTGCATATGGAATAAATCAGATTCAATTCACATGTCCATTCCAATGTGAATTAAATTCAGATTAGTGGAACTTACCATCTTTGAAAATCTTATCTTGAGCCAGCGCAGCAATTCTTTGCTTAAGAGCACTGTTGTCAACATTTAGAAGCAAACGTTGGTGGTCTAGAAATGCAACTCTTGGAGACAATACTGAAACTTCAGCCTAAAAAAGAATAATTAAGTGAATGATTAACATTAAATCATGCAAGTCGACGTTAATCACAAGAATTTAAAGACAATTTTCTTTTTGTTACTTACTTGCAATGAAGTTACACTACGTTCAAGCTCGGATATGTATTGCAGCTTCCTGACCCGAGATCTTTGTGCAGATTGTCTGTTTGCCAAGATTCTGAGACAAAAAGAAAGGAAAAAATTTTTAAAATTCTAATAATTTTATACATTTTTTAAGTTTTGAGATTAGCATGCATCAAAAACAATTCTCATTAGCTGTTAGGATATTATATGTTATCTTGGTAAGAATATTTAGTTTTTGCGTTTGTGTTTCAGACACAAACCGTAATAACTTTTACATGCAGCGGTTGAGTTAGGTTATTATTTGACGATTTGAAACTTCGAACGCAGACGCGGAACACTAAAAGCAGCCTGAAACTTTATTTATATCCTACATGCAAAATGTAAAAAGGCAGGAAACGACATGCAGGAAAAGTCTGTAAATGAATTCAATGCATTTATTCATATATTTATGAATTCTCCCATTTACGTGAAAGGCACTAAAACAAATCTACTGTCCACGTACGAAATTCTTCAAATTCTTTCTGTAATTAAGTTATCAAATTAAGAAAAATATTGCTGATAATTAGTATATACTTATGTGCATAATTCTCTTATAATTTGGTAATTACCTCTTTACCCTCTTTGGATCAACTATCCGGTCACCGGAGTTGCCATTGTTTGCATTTGGAGGAGTTTGCTCATGTCTATCAGAATGGCACTGGCTTTCCACTTCATCCGACTCATTCTTCATTTTCTGCTGCTTCTGTTCAATTGACATTGTTGCCTCCTTCTCGTCATTAATGCTGTTATGATCGGACGGCGTCGACGTGTTTGACGACGATGGACCAGCAGCTGCATTGGATATATCATCCGTGAACATAGACATGAATTGCTCGTCATCAAATTTATCAAAATCATTGCTGCTATTATGTCCAGACCCCGCTGCGGCCTCGGCACCTGCCCCACGGCATTCATCTAGCAATGGAGTCTCGAGAAATGCGATGGAATCGCTCACTGACCTCCGGTGAGTCCCTCGTCTCGCGGAGGAAAAATCTAAAAACTCGTCAACCCACGAAGGGTTCGAGTTTGCAGCAGCAACAGCAACAGTAACACCATTGTTGTTATTATTATTATTATTCGAAGATGGTAACATTCCCACAGACGACATTTTCTGATGAGAGGAATATTCAGGCCAATTAGGAGCCAAATTTGGAATCTTAGGAGGCAATTGTGCCATTGTCCTTGAAGGGAAAACTAAACAGAATAAAATTTTCAAACAAACAACTCCAACAAATGCTTTGAACTACAGTGTAATCAAGTATGGAATGTAACAGCAATGAAGAATATGAACGTGATGAAACGTTAGAGAGAAGAAGAGAGTGAAGGGAGGGATTGGAAGGAGGAAATATGATAAGATGAATTATAATGAATGTTAGGGAGAAGAGAAAGGGAGGCACATGGGAAGGGATTGGACAGCTATAGACAGGCTGTTAGAAAGGAGGAGTTGAGGTGAGTTGGGTCTGAACTCAACGGTATTACTGGAAAGTCGCCGGTAGTTTATTAAAGTTTTGTTTGTGGGAATCGCTCACCACGTGCCATCCTGAACTTCTCCGATAACTCTCGTGTTTGTTATTTTTACGCTATTTAAATCACAGTTATTCGAGTATACGGAATGGATACTCACACATATATTTAACAATTATTAACAATCACTCTCTTCTCTTATTTTCACCATTCATTTTTAACAATTTCATTCTCATCTTCATTCATTCTAAACTTAATTCGAAAACCAAATTCTATATGTTGCTTCATTCATTCTAAAGTATATATCGTTTATATATTTAATATGCCTTAATATGGACAATACTATAACAGAATATTAAATTTTACATTAAAAATACAAAACGACATATAATATAAAAAAATATTTTTATAAAACTACATATATTTTAAGGTGGAGAGAGTAGTTTCTACCATAATGTTGTAATATGTGATTGATGTTTCAAGCCTTTAATCAAAATGTATGGTTTAAACAACTTAAACATAAATATGATCGACAATTTTTTATCCGAAACACATGAGCATACAATTAAAATTTATACGAATTATGTGAATTTAAATTTTGTAATATTTATATTACAAATAATTATATTTCGTAGAAAAATCATTGACACAATTATAACGCATCTAATCCAAATTACCACCCTTAATCAAAATCAAGCTTAACAAAACTATTGTTTTTAATGGAGAAAATTATCCCAAGAAAACGTGTTTTGAGTAAGGAAAAGATAACAGTAAGTAATAAATGAAAGGCAATACCAAAGGATTGTTGAAATGAGAATGGTTATTACCATTCAACTGCAACTTCTTTTTGTTTAAGAAAGTTATAAATAGTTCATCAGATTATAGTAATGAAACAAGACTTAATGATAATATTTAGTAGGAATTAGCAGCAGAAACAGTATGCATTCTCTCACTGATTTAATGTTCTTTTATGTGATCTGAACAACAGCACTTAATGAATGTGGATAAAAAAGAATTTGCCTTCTGAAGTAGTCATTATGGCTTGAACTATTTTTATCAATAGATTACAAGTTACATTAGTGAAAGATTAGGGCATGAGCTGTGAAGAAGAGGTGTAAAAACTCAATTGGAATCGGAATTTTCGGAATCGATTATGTCTGATGTCGGTTCTGTGAATTATGGAACCATGAACCAGTGATCTACGGTTTCAACCGAATAATATTTCTACTGTGAAGGAAATGTGAATGAGAGGACGACATTTGATAAGAAAAATCACTCATACGATTACGATATATCGACTTGAATTGCCAACCTATCAAATTGGAAAGGAAGATGTGTATAATGGAGCTAGGCATGTGAATTATTGCAGGCTCTAAGCTCTCTTTGCTTTGTCTCCAAACCATAGCCACATGTAGGGTACTATGTCCTTTTAATTTCTTATAGCTACCCTCACAGCTTCTTCGCATCTTCCATCACTTTCTGTACTTGGAATTTTTGTTGTTTTTATTAATCTTTTAAGTTTATGGGAAGCACTAATCACCATCACACTTCAATGATGTTT
>CANYCX013174810.1:0-18998 GCA_948193385.1 Breynia disticha f. nivosa | reverse complement strand
ATTATAGCGAATTTCCCGCATTTGCAAGCATACCTAGATAATAACATAAACATAAGAAAACTCTACATTTATGCATTTTATCTATCAAAATATAACGAAAACACGCTACGATATAAGTCAAATAGATGTGTATAATTAGCCGTATCAACAACCTTAAAATGAAATTCCATATCTCTCACAAGGATATATCATAGGGCACATTCGTAAGCATTCCATTCCTTATGAACATAAGCAAGTTCATCATTTAAAGGTAAGCGAATATCATTACCATCTCATTTTCATCTAGGCATTTCAATGAACATACCAATAAGCACTAACATATTCACACTTTCACATAATTATTACCACATTATTAAGCACAATCAAGTCATTCATATAACTTTTTCCAAACAAAGCAAACAAGCTTATAACCAAATCAAGAAAGTCCTTTTTAGTGACTCAAGTGCTACTACCATTTAAAAAAATGCACAAAGTTACCGAGTCTACTTAACCCGTACAGATACAAACCCTACAATGGTAAGTGTAGACACTTACCTTGAACTCCACATAGTTGGCTCGCCACTCAACTCTGATCCGACTCTCGAATAATGTTGTCCCTATATTATTTTGAACTACATTTTACATATTAACACAAAATTACATTCAATTCCAAGCTCTCATTCTTATCTACTAAAAACCCAAATTTACCCAAACCCTATAAATCAAAATCCCTTCTAATCCCCATTTTATTTGTTCGTTATAACCCACATTACTTCTATTAACATTAACTCATTGAAAGAAAAATGATTCTCCAAACCCTAACTCAAGACTTCAGAAAAAATCAACATAGATTTATAAATTATCTTGCTCTGTCGAAGAGAATCGTCAAACACTTTATTCCTTGAGCAAATCCACGAGTTTTAGAATTTTTGATGTTAGATTTAATGGGGGGTTTTTAGGTTGGAGAGGAGAGAAGGGTTGGGTGGTACTTTAGGGTTATGTTTCCTCTTTTCAAAATGTCTCACACAGACATGTTTTTATGTGCAATATAACTCTAACTCTTTTTGTTTTGTTCTTTTGCATCAACACTTTCCTTTCTTGAAATGTCTTGTGGTGTTTTTTGAAGGTTGCTTGTTGATTTATGTTTTTTATTATTCTTTTTCATTATAGGCTTTGTTTCAGTCTAACATAATTATATTTTTTATTTATTTTCATGTTTTGTGGAGGTTTTTTGGCAAGTTGTAACGCCAGTTGATATTAGTGTAATATTAATGTTTTTTTAATAATGTATACATAATATAAATCAACATAATATTTGCAAAAAGTAGTACAATCACATGTAGTTGTTTAAACTTTGTGAGTTTTAGAGTTGATTAGCATATTCAATTTATTATGATAATACCACATAACTTTGAGAGTTTTGGAGTTGGTTGGTATATTTAATTTGTTATGATGATACCACATAACATTGAGAGTTTTGGAATTGGTTGGCATATTCAATTTGTTGTGATAATACCACACAACCTTAAGAGTTTTGGATTTATTGGTATGTTTAAATTTGTTGTGAAAACACTGCAAACACCAAAGAGGTAGTTAAATAGTCAATTTTTGTTTTATGTATAACGACATGCAGGCTTAACTAGAATTGACACAATTATAGTGCTTATGTGGTAAATCCTATAAATAAGATTTTTGAGATAGTTTAAAAGAATTGTTATTTTACTTTGTGAGAGTAACATCAATACACCTAGAACATTTTGACAATGTCAAGCTATAAGCATTCTAAGTTTAAAATAAGCTTCTTAAGTGGAGATACTATCCATATCTGAGTAATATAAGAATTTATTTGGTAACATACTCTATATTGAATTGTAGTTCAAACAAAAAAAATATATGAAATGATCTTATTATGTACGGGAGAATAATTTGTCTTATAAAAGTCTATGGTGTGCTCATACAATGACCAAGCATTGCTATTCTAAGTGATTTTTAGTTGGTTAGTAGTACTAATCCATATGTAGGATTAGATAAAGCAATATGTAAGATACTTGTAATATACCAAATTTTGTTCAAAGGATCCATAAATAAGTAAGAACACGATTGGGTGATGGACATGTGATGCATGAATTTTGTAGTAACTACATCTAAACATGGCATATGTCATGAAACCTAAATGGTGACTATGTCCTTATATGAATTCATACTTTGGCTAAAGAGCTAAGTAATAGGAACTCAAAGTAGTATGAGTAGTGAAAAACTATCATAAAAGCATTGTGCATGAGGATTGTTAATGTAATTAGTTTCAAAACTAACTACCTCAAGATAAGTGACCATCTAAGGTGATAATCCTTATCAAAATTGTCATATTCTAGTAAGATGAAATAAAGCATCATACTAACTCAAAGAGGAATTAATAGAACAAGGAAATGGTGAACTTTATAACATATTTCTATCATAATAGTTTACAATTAATGAAATAGATTTAGAAGCTAAAATAAACTAGATGTAAATTCAATATATGCTATTCATATTTTGTAAGTTATATGGACACAAACATAATCGTATGAAATCAAAGTAGAAATGATGGATAGTATAAGAAGATTGTTAAATGGGAAAACATGTCGAAAAATAGTCAACATACCAGGCGTGTCATTTAACACGGGCGTGTTATTTAACATGGCCGTGTGCAGGTCATGTTGTCAACAGAGTTGTACTGCTCACGACACAATCATGTTGCGCTGTTGAATATGCCAAAAATGTTGGAAGTACAAGCAGTTGGTGGCATTTCCATATTCAACACCGATCGTGCTACCTTCACTATGGCCGTGTTGATTAGTTGAATCGTATAAAATGACAATTTCACACAGACCATTTAAACCAAAAGAGAAAGAGAGGAAGTAGAAGAGAAATAGAGAGAAAGAGAAAAGAAAAATCAAAACAAGAAAAAGAAAACTTGGTATAAACGGCCACAGGGAAATAGAGGTAAGAATAGTTACTAAATTCTTAAGTTTTATTGTAAATTTTTGAGGTTTTATAAATTATTATTAGTTAGGATTTTTTAGAAATTAAATGATAGATTGAATAAGAGAAAGAGTAGTATTTTACGTATATATATGTGATATAGAGTCATATTCCAAATAAACCTGAGTAATAGGATTGTTGTTTATATATATATAAGACAATTACTTAGACGACAGTCCAGAATTAGGTTCCAGAGGAACTTTAGATATTACGAATAAATAGGTGAGTAATCGAGAATCACTTTTATATATAGTTATATGTGTGAATGAATTTGAATGTATGTTCATAGGTAAAGTAACAGTAAATAATTATAGAAAATGCATGGTGATTAATATGGAACTAAATGATGTAGATGACAACAAATTTATACATGTATACATATAAACACTCAAATGGAACACAAGTTTAGAGATATGAAAAGGAATTACATGATCCATCATAACTTTAGTATGCATATACAGATGATTTAATATATCATATGAATATCAATTGTGGAGATATTGGAGATGTTTGGTAATATGAAATATTGTAGATGGCAATTGAATATCTGTACGGGAAATTTGTGTGTGAAATTGTATGGGATATATGTAGATTATGATTAGATATATGTAGATGAAACATGGATATATGTTGAGGATGGATGGATAGTTGTAGAGGAAAAAATAGATGACGGTGGAAATATATGTAGATGACAGATTGAAACAAATGTAAAGAAATATGAAACATACACAGATGAATACATATGAATGCAATTGATTGAATATAAAAGTACATCACAACACATGTTTAAATAAATGCAAAGGGAATTAAATAAAGACATATATTTATGGAAATGTGTTGAATGATCAATTTTACACATGAATGCAATTGTACAAATGTGCTTATGAATATGAATTAATTTATATGTTAAAGGTATAAGTTATATAATGAAATAAGATCAAGTAAATGAGTATGAAATTGGTTAAATTAATTATATTAATTACTCATTGAGTTCGCAACTCATAAAAATGTGAAATGTTTGGTTTCAGATAAAATGAAGATGGACAAAAGTGACAAGTTGGACAATTGAGCTCCATATTTTCTCTCTTATTTTATACAGTGTATGTAATAGAATCATGTGTATATTATATGCTTTTATGAATGTTTGGATGATAGATTAATGGATTTTATTAAATATAAATTTATATGAAACTTTTTCTAGGTGTATGAAAAATATAATTAGAATGAATTTGCATACGATATGAATAAATGTTGATAATGAGTTTATTTATTATACTTTATTCACAGTGCCTATTGAGGATTTACGTATTATGAAAGTTATACTAACTAAAATTGATTGAGTTCTCAACACAGGCTGTATATCAGAGTATGTGATCATTCTATAGTCTTATTTTCATAATTAGTTTATCCACACAGGCCATATAGATTAACACATATAATGTGTTATAGGTACACGAGGGTCGTGTAGAATGAACGCAGGGTCGTGAAAGTTAAACACGGGATTGTGCCCATGAGTCTTGTTACACTAACATAGGTCGTGTTCAAGGCCCTGTTGTTGATTAAAAATTGATACAAACAATTTACAAATAGCTAACACTTATCCGATGAATGAATAGAAAATAGTCAAATAAGAAATTTTTAAAATATGGGTATTATATTACATGTTTATAAGAATAGAAAAGGACAAATGATTAATGAATGTGTTAATCATACATTAAAAAGGTATAGTAAGATTAGGTAGTTATATTTTGAGTTCAAAAGATCATAAAATTTTAACAGTGGATCAATGTTGAAATCTTGCAAGATGTGACATAGGTTTTGTACATATCTAATGATACACATAAATTTATTGCATGTAGTTTAGCATATAGAGCAGGAAAACCCACTCACATGGGTTGATACCTTAGATTTTCACTTATGTTTAAGAAAAATGCTAAGATGAGGTTATAAAGAGCCTATTCCTATTGAGGTGTAAGAGTGAAAATCGTGAATAAATAAATAATTTACACTGTGGGTGAGCTCATGATACCTACAATTGTAACCCGCTAGAACTAAAAGAAATCATAATATTATATAGAATTAAAATGAACTCAGGGAAAATGCTAGGTGCATTAAAGTCTAATGCTTGAGCATGGTGATATATATCTCTGAATAAATGACATGTATTCCTAATGAGAAGGAATTTTACACCATGATGTGTTTTTATACACAACCATGGATGAGAAAAATTTAAAAGGATCTTATTTTTCTCTAATGTAAATTTGAGGCATGTTGGATAGTTGTTAGTATCAAGACAGAGTAGTAGTTTTGTATGAGGTAGAATACTTTCAGTAATAGTTCATGAGTAAAATCACTGTACGGATGAACCCTGTTAAAATTTTTAAATGAAATTGACAAGTGGAAATGATTGAGTTTTTGTAAGACCTTAAGATCGAAAGACATAAAACAAAAAAAGCAATTCGAGAGATATAACCATAGGACTTGAAGAATGATATATGTGTAGCCTAGTTAATGCACATATACTCATTCTCAACTAGTTGGTCGTGCAACCCACTACACAAAAGAATGTTACAACTTGGATGAATAAAGAAAACCTCACACTTGACAAAATAAGTTTGTCACGTGCGAGTGGTAGATGTTGGTAGTTAAAGGTTTTCCCATGACTAAATGAGTTATACAGGAATAATTGATAATATGTTTGCCAACTTAGACACTTATGACATAATTCCTAATATTATAAATAACTTAAATTAGGAAACCTTAAGAAGGAGAGTGAATTAGTTTTCACGTTACTTCTTGAGAGATTATAGAGAAATGAATAACAATACTTTCTCTATATTCATTGTTCATTCAATCATTCAGGAGAAAGGATTGTGAAATTACACACCTTTAACTTGGCAATCGTGCCTGTAGAAGAAGGATAGTACAATTTTGTCTATCAAAGTTCTCAAGTATTTTCGATGCGATAATCAAGTAAGATTTTCCTTAATTTACTGCTTATATTGCTATGTCTTATACCATTTCTTGAGACCTTACAATAGTTAACATATTAAATGACGCTAATATCTTTTTTATCCCACATATCGAATCGTATACATACTAATAATTGAGACTCTAATACTAGTAATTAAAAAGTCAAGAAAAATAACTATTTTTCTTGTTATCGTGTGGAATGTGTAGAGCATAAATATTTATGCACAAATCATAAGTTGACAGTTATTGATTTGCTCAAAATTTTTAAAATATATTAAAAGTATTTTTGTTGAACCAAATATAAAAAGTGTGGTGACAAACTCAACATATGTGGCTTTTCTTATGTTGTTTGCAACAAAAGGCAAAGAAGGTGTTGAATTTGGGCAATGCCTATATGAGATTTATAATCATGATGTGGAATTGAGAGTATCCAAAGCTGGAGTAATACTTTTGAATATGTTTATGCACTTTCGTCATTTGTGAGTATTTTATTAAACAACATAGAGAGATTCTGAAGATAAGTCTCAAGCAACATTCCTTTGTCTTTTATTCATCTATGCTTAAAATTATAAGTTAACTTGCTATTGTGTAAATGGATGAAATCTTTAGACAGAATATTTTACAGAAATATTGTTGCTTATGATACTTCCATTCTTCCCGAGACTAAACAAGATGAAATTATGAAAGTGATATGAAGGTTAAATTGTCATGAGAAGACAATTTTCCTCTTTTCCATTTAAACTATTTATATTTTCATAAGAATGTTGCATAGATGTTGTGTCAATTTTCAATTTTTAGGATACAATATACATGGTGAAAGCAAATAAGGTTACATTGATATTGAGGCGTTACTATATTAGCTTGCAAATGAACAAGTTAGTGGAAAGCTGGATGTTAATAACCAGAGATATATAACTTATTGGAAGTGTCCTTTCTTTAAATTGGTATTGTTTTTGATCCATTAAGAAATTAGTTAAAGATAATTAGTAATTTTGGTTTTAGGTCTGAGGAGCTCTATTTTTTTGTTCAAAATTACTATAGTTGCAAAATTCCTCTAGAATAGCTTATTTGTGCAAACTGCAAATTAATCATCTATTGGATAGGTTTTTCTTCTCTTTTCACTTTGATCAGTTAAAAGAAGATTTTAATGCATATGCTATAATTTCAATTCCATGTGGTAAAAACTAAAGAGTCTTATTGTAACATATGCATCTTAAATCCCCATAATTATTAAATGACTAAAGAAAGTAAGTTAAAATAAACATAATGTACATTAAGAAACATTAAATAGTGAGATAGGATAGTACTACAATATACAGAAGAGAAGTTGGCCAGAAAACTATAATAAACTGCAAAAATAGTGTGCAGCACGAGGGGTATGCTAGTGGCACAAGACCATGTTCATTGGAAAATCAAGAGCTGGACTGTTTTAAGAAAGAGCATGACCAAGTTTCTAGAAGATAACACAAGGGGAATTTTGAATGACACAATGGGTGTGCTGACAGCACAAGTTGTGTTGGACAATAAATGGGTCGTACTGAGGTGTACTTCATGCAAGAAAGTTGGAATTTGAGGCATGAGTTGGCGTGTGGAGAACAGAACGGGTCATGCTGAAGTCAACACGACCTTGCTCATCAACTAAATAGTACTTAACTTGAGCAAAAACTCATTTGTATCAATTAAGAGAGAGAAAGTCGAGAGAGCCCTAGAGAGAGTGAACCGAAAGAGTTATAGAGAGGGAAAAGAGAATTGAGGTGGAAATTCTTTTTAATTTTTTGAAAAAATTTTTAGGAGTAAGCCATATATCAAGTCCTAAGTCGATACCGCAACACCACAAAGGTAATTACTAGTAATTCTTAAATTAAGTATGAATTTATGGAGAACTAAAGTTAGAAATAGTTAGGATTAGATTAGAGCATGCGTATGATTCAATTATAGAATTGATTATGATAAGAAAGCGTGTAGATGGTTGTTAGGACAACAAGTTAGATCGAGACAAAGTTTGAGCTGATACCAGTGTGAGTTGATACCAGTGTAAGTATCTCAATTAGAGGTGAGTAAATCTACTCACTATCTGATTAAATTAAAATAAATAATTATATATATAGTGTGATTGCATATGATTATTACAATTATGAACGTTTGCAGAATGAAAATATGACATGAAATATGTATAATTATATTTGATACGAAAAGGAAATGAAAATGATAAATGATATGTGCATATTGAAATGATATGTGATGATAGTTATGATATGTGCAACGAGTATGAAAAGATAGAATTGTTGATATGATTCAAATGAAACAGGTACATAAAAAGAGAAATGAAATGCAAAAAAAGGTATGCGAAGGATGTTATGTTTTTAATATGAGAAATGAGATGTGATATGTTGATATATGATATGATATGGAAAGGTGATGAAAAGGTGATAATGATGGATCATTCAGAGATGAAAGTAGGGCGACAGAAGTTAGGTCCACAAGAAAAGGAGGTGGAAAAATATTTTTAAAACCTAATAGGGAGATGGAAGTTAGGATTCTATTTATGAACAAGAACATGCGAACAATGATTATATAATTCAATATGAAAATGAATAAAAAGAGAAAAGAAATAAAAAGAGAAAAAGGTTCATAATAGATTATAAAAATTGATGATTATATGATTGTTTATTGATTATACAGATGGATTTGTACACTTGGTAAAATAAACTAAAGATTACTCACTGAGCCCACAACTCACACAACTGCGATGCTTGCTTCAGGTACAGGTATTGACAAAGATAGGTATCTGCAATAGAGTATTGCATGCTATATTGATTAGGTTGGACAACTGTTACCCGATTCATTCTATCTTCTGCCAATGCCATTAGGAGCTGTTCAGTTTCATTTTGCATATTGATATGCTATATTGATATGTGATATGTTGGAGTACATTATGACATGATATTATGCTCAGAGTTACTATTTGGAGATGTGTTTTGACTCATATATATATTTGGTATATGATATATGATGATGTTGGTTAATACATGAAGTTAGAACTTAGTTATTTTGAGAAATGTATAAGTATTAAGGAATGGAAAAAAGTTGATTACAGGTTGATATTGAGTTGCAGACATTCAACACGGGCCATGCCTAGCTAACACGAGGGATGTGTTGAATGATCTGGAAACTTGACTGACCAACACGAGGCCGTGCCCATGGGGTGTTGATCAGCACGAGCTGTGGTCATATGAAACCCAGTCAGTACGATATTCAACATGGGCCCTGTCCATACACTATTAGCCTGTCCTGAGCTTCTGTTTTGCTAAAAGTAAATCAGTTTGGATCTGTTTTATCCTATAATTAAATATGGGTGTTAATCTATAAGAATAAAACAATAGAAAAGAAAAATTTTAAAAATTTATTTTTTAATAAGTAATTAAGATACTGAAACGTGGGCTATCGAGGCATGTTTTCATCTTTGCCTTTTTAACTTATTGCAACATCATTGATGCAACACTAATTTCCATCTTGATGTCTGAGTTAGTATGATATCAATTGATTTTGTCTGAGTTACTTCTTCAACCATTATTGTTTGAGTTGGTATGATATCGATTGATTTTGTGTCTAGAAAGAAGAATTTATAGAAAAAAAGGAGATAATTTTTGTAGGAAGGATATGCTTTGTATAGGAAGTATTTTTTTATGAATTATATTGAACACATAAATATAGTGTTTACAATATAGAAGAGACAAAACACCTGAGGTATGCCAAATGATATTATTATCATAACTTATCCTATCTTATTCAATGACAACTCATATCTTATCAACTTATCCTGTCTTATCGTAGATCTTACTTATTCAATTGAAAACTAATTTTCCTAAGTGAAGCAACTACAACATTCTTTAACTATCTAGCAAAAATATCACTACATTAACACTCCTCAATAATTTTGCTAGAGAAATTGAGCACAATCCTCAATATTTAAAATCTTGATTCTTTTTTTTTATTTTGTGACCTCTCAATGAGCTCCCAAGTTTCATTTTTGTTGATAATTATTGGCTCCTCTTTCATTGTATTTTTCCATCTGCTTTCTTTAGCAGCTTCATCATATGAAGTAGGCTCTTGTAAAGTTAGATCATATCTTTCATTTATTTCATTGAGTGGTCTAGTTCCTCTAATTGGAGTATCATAAATTTATTAGCCACAACCTCTTCTTCTACATATTCTACAACTTATGGACTAGATTTATGAAATGGCTTAAGATTTGCAACTTCTTTTTTTTCCCCTTCTTCTTGTAACGTCTCAAAATTTTGTTATAATTAAGATTTTAAATTAAATATACGGAAAATGTAAATAAATTTTTCGTAAATTATTTAAAATAATAATTCGGTGGAAGGGATGAGAATTAGTTGGAAATAAAAATCCGAGGTTGTTGAGTCAAACGAGAAAGAGGAATAGGTTCTAGGAAATACGAACCTAGAAGGGCAAAATCATCCATATCAATTTCTTATAAGTATTAGATTGTTCCATTCTCTCTCTTCACATTGACATACACGTTTTTCTCTCCCATATCCTCTCTCCAAAGACAAAAACCCTAGCTATTATCTTTTGTTGTGAAAAATCCAACCATTCGGGAATTGTGGAATCAGTCAGAGATTGAATCTCGGTAAGAAATCTCATGTGTTTTTATAAATCACGTTTTTGTATGTAAACCCTAGTTTTTGATGTCAAATCTCTTTCGTTTGAGCTCTAATTTGAGCAAATAACGGCTTGTTGGAAAGCTTAACATGTGTACTATCCAATAGTTACCATTTTTGGTGTTAATTCATGAATTAAGTATCCAAAATCAGTTTTGAAAGCAACCCTGTAAAAGTGATGAGTTTGTGTTTCTTGAACCGGAGTTATTTTTCGTGTTCTATTGCTTAGGTAAGTTTCTTTGGGCCATATTGATAGTGTTTTGATGGTCAATTTATTTGGGTGTTAGAGGATGAGAGAGATTGGAAAAAGGATAGAAGTATATTAAGGATTTTGAAAGGAAAGTATAGGAATGGAGGTATATAACATTTGTTGGATCGTAGGAATCGTAAAATTTAACTAAAGGGAATTTGTAAGGAACATTAATGGTGGTTGGTGAAACGGGAAGGCATGATTTATGCTAAGGGTAGGTAGTGAAGTATTAATGAGAGAGAGAAGGAAGAAAGAAAAGAGGAGTTTCTTAAACAAAAATGTATTTAAGCATCGTTAATGTTTTGTCTTTGCATAGTTTCATGCATATGAGGTTAATGTAAATTCATGATTTGTTTAATAGGAGGCCAAAATCACAGTGAGGGAGGTTCCCAATTGAGTCATTAGACGTTGCTTGCGAGGTAGGCAATACAATTGAAACATCCATTGTTTGTATGCTCTTTGTTTGTAAAATGTCTGTATTGATTGTTACACAATATGATGATTTTGTATGTTGCCTGTGTGGTTGTTGAGAATATACATGATGTGTTGATAATGTACGTTGCTTGTGTGTTGATTTTGATATACCTAATGAGATGATTAGGTATAGGGATTATGTGATTGTTGATGTGGTGATTTATGTATGGTGCTTATATAATTGGTTATGTTTGTAGTGGTTGTGAAGGAGGAAGTGGATATGTTCATTAATTATGTTTAATGAATTATTGAGAGTTCTTGTTGTTGATTGTATCTATGGGATGTATAACATGACATGTACATATATTAATGCATGATTTGGTTATATGTATAGTGCATATCACATTTATACATATCGAGTTTTTAGGAAGCAAGATTGAAAGAAAAATGATAGCTCTTAGTGAGAAATTGAATTGAGGGACTGGTTATGGCTCTTGGGAGCGTATTTGCTGTTAGTATACATCACATACTTTAGCGCGGCACAGTGGAAGTCTCGGTACACTTAATGGTGTTTGGGCATGCCAGGCCAAGTAAGGGCGATATTCAGGCCAAATAAGGGTGTAAAACCTATGGTCTATAGTACTTTATAACCACATACTCCAGCCCGATGAGGCTCGTTTGTAAATGCCAAAAAGAAATGGCCAAGAAAGGGTTTAACTTGAATCTAAAGTTGGGATCATGAGTAATTACATTGAAATGCATTAGAGGTCATGCATTTACAATCATTATACCACATTTAATGTGATTTCATGAATGTATGCTTGAATGATGAGATTGATTGTTTGAATGGAAGAATGGATGCCATGAATGGTATATTATGGGAAATGATGAACTTATTATAGTTGTGAAGTATGGTATGACTTGTGACTGAAGTGGAAATTATGCCATGTGAACATGAGTGTAGACCTTTCTATATTCTTATGGAATTTATGAAGGAGTGTGCTTGGTAATTTATTGAATTGTTCAATGAGGTGGTTGCTGATAATGGATAAATGATCATGGATTGATTGTATGCAATTAGATGTGTAGCTAAATGATATCTGTTGGTTGAGGGTTTGAATTGGAATGCTAAATGGTGTTAGGGAAGGTTGGTAATGTTGTGATATGTATTGTTGAGAGTTTCACACTGGAAACCAGAGATCCACACGTGGTGGCAGCTAAGTACGCGCAGTCACTGTGATCACGCATACTTTAGCCATGACCACGCTTCTATTTGTACCTAAACTATGCGTGGTGGTAGCGACAATGCGTAGTTGGCTACCACTGTGCACAGTTCTGGTTGATCACGCATGGATTGCTGATTTCTAATTTTTGGAAAATGTTTATTTATGGTTTATGTCTTGAACCAATTTCTGTTTGAGTGTCTAACTGCGGTGTGGTTGTCTGTTGACGTGAAATTGATTGTGATGTTATGTTTACTATGAGTTGAATATATATTATTAAATGAAAATAAGGAATGTTGTCCATTTGGTAAGTGTTGTTTACTGAGTCTCGCAACTCATTGCGTTTTATGCCTGTCGTGTGGGCAGAGACTAGAGGGGATAGTCTTTTGAATGAGAAGGGTAGATAAATTGCTTGATTTTGACTCCAATGTCAGAGATCGAAGAACCGAAGTGGGCTGTGCACAAGGATGAATTTTGTTTTATGACATATATGTATTTGTATTGATATGATGGTGCATATTTTTTCTTGTTTCGGTTATAATTGAAATGGGATTAGATAGATTCCTTTTCTTTCATAACCATAAACATTTTGTACCTTGGTTGGATTTTGGGAACAACCTTTCTCAACCTTTGTAAGGTTACATTTTAAGAAAAGAATGTATATTTCCTAAATTTGTGTTCTTTACTTGTTATTTTCTAATATTTGATATTCGAATTTGATTATCATCTTGGAAAAAATTAATTTAACACATAAGGTGATAGTCAAATTTGGATGTCACATTTCTAGTTCTATATTGATGTTCCATCAAATTTGATATTTTTTATTCAACGAGCTTGACAAAGATGTTTTCCTCATTGATGGGAGGTGGGCCTTGTGCTAAGCCTTTCAAATATAATTTTATTACAACATGACAAAAGTGAACAAACCTTTTGTGCCATAAAGCTGACTCATCAACATTACTTGCATAAAAATTTCTTTCTTTCTAGTTAAGTGGAAATTTTTTTCTTTCATTCCCACAATCATAAGTTCACATCCAATGTTATCAAAAATTACGCAAGAATTATCATGAAAATGCAAAGAAAATTCTTTTCTAGCATTTTTCCCACGCTTAATAAAGTTTGGTTGATTTTAGGCACATATAACAAATCACTTATATGTTTAGTACCTTTTGGGGTTTCAACAACAAAAACTCCTTTTCCTTTGATATTAAGCAAATCTTCATTTCCAATATTCACTTTTGACTTAAAAGATTGATTTAACTCATTGAAATTCTTCAATCTAAGAGTCATATGGCTTGTACAATGACTATCAATATGCCAAGTAGAAGTATAACTTCTCACTGCATGACTTGTGACAACAAACATTTATTCTGTTGATTTTAATCTTTAGTCATGTGTGTTTGTTATCTTGGTAATCTTTATTGATCTCTTTAGTTTTTACACACCTTTTCTACATGACCATATAGGTTGCATGATTTGCAGTGTGCTTCTGGTCTAAACCAATAAAAATTTTTAGAATGACCTTGTTTTTACAATAAGAACATGCAGGATATGTTTTTCTTCCACCAGTCTCATTGTCTGGATATTATTCTTCTCCTTATCTTTATTTTCACCAGAATACTTCTTTCTCCACCTTGAAGAAGTGCTTTTTGTTTAGTATAGAAAACTCCTTCATCGCTTTGTTCTTGCCTTATTGACCTTCTTTGTTCTTATGCTTGAATAATAAGAACAAGTTCAGCCCAAGAAATTTTTGTTAGATCTTGACTCTTTCAAAGAGGAAATTTTAGACTTAAATTCGCTAGCAACCTAACAAGAACTTTCTCCACGACTCTTTGATCCATTAAATCCTCACCAAGAAGTCAAATTTTTTTTTACAACTTTCATGAGCCTATTAACATATTCTTTGATTGACTTATTATATTTCATCTTTGGAACTTCAAATTCTCTATTCATATTCAAAAATTTCATTTGTCTAGTTTTATCATTTCCTATATACATCTTTTTGAGTTTATCCCAAGCCTCTTTCTTATTTCATATGTTATAATTATTGTGAAAATTAATTACGAGGCAGCGACATGTATATAAGATAAAGCTCTTGGAGCTTTAGTTTCTTCTTCTTCATGAGCCTTGATTTGGTTAAGTGTTGGATTGTTTCCTAAAGGTTGTACTTACCTTTCAATTTCAACCTATTGTCATAAACTAAGACCTCTCAAATGAGCTTTCATTTTGACAACCCAAATTTGATAATTTTCCCATTAAAAATAGGCATTGAGAGAGTTAATGTGATAGAGAAAGTCATTAGAGAATTAAAGATATGAAGTGTTTAGGTTTTAGAAGAGGATTTTTTGGTATATATTGTTTGAGTTGTATGGAGTTTATGGGACAAAGGTATTCTTGGTTATAGTTTTCTTCTCACAAGCTTAATACCACGTTGATTTTGTGACTAAAGAGAAGAATTCATGGAAGAAAAGCAAAGGTGAAAATGTAAGAGATGAGAAAACTAGGAGAGAATTTTTTGTAGGAAGAATATGCTTTATATAGGGAGTATTTTTTATGATTTACACTAAACACATATACAGTCTTCACAATATAAAAGAGACAAAATATTACTTAATACCTAAGTTATGCTAACTCATACACAACTCATAACACTATCATAACTTATTCTATTTTATTCAATTTAAGACTAATTTGATTAAGTTAACTGATTACAACATTCTTTAACTATATAGCAAAAAAATCACTACATTAACAATATAATTTCAAGCATGCTATGGTTTTTCTTCCTATTTAAAACTAATGTTTGATGATATAATTGTATGCAAGGATTTTGTCAGATTAATCATAGGATTCTTAATTCTAATCTTGGTACAATGTATGCTTAATTTGTTTCTTTGAGTTTATTTCTCATATTAGAAAGTTAAGATTGAAAATTGTATTCTATGACTTTTTATTCTATTAATACTTTAAAGAAAGTAGTTCTGATTAAGCAGTTTAATGTTGTTCAATAGCTACAGACAATGGCTAGGTATGTATGCAGGGAGGTGAAATGTTTTTCCTTAATAGGTAAATCATTTTTATCTTCTTGTGGAGTGTTTCAATTCAAATTGATTTCCTTTTTCCATTAGGACAATTTTTTATAATGCCATTAATAGCTTGTAACAAAAAAAAGGAGCTCTTAAATTGGCATTACAGTGTTACATGATTCCATGAACATACAAATAAATGAGCTCTTAAATTAGTGTTCATATTATAATTTCTAAATCTCATAAGAGAAGTTGTTGTTGATGGTTCATGTTATTTCTTTTGCCCTTTTTAGTAGTTTTATCAATTTGTGTTAGATGTGTTATAATGGTGTTGTGCTATTTTCTATCAAATGTTACTATTTTTTGCATAAATATTAAAAAATTGAATTCAAGTCGTTGATGTCATGTTATAAACGTGTACTCATTTGTACTGAAAATGTTATTATTTTTTTATCAAATGCTATTTGCTATCAAATTTTACTATTTTGTATTGCAAGCATTTCACCATGATGAAATCCAATATAGCAATGTAGAGTTCATATGATGATGTGTAGAGACACTTGATCGCTACTAGGTATTCCATGAGTTATGAGCCAGATAAAATTCATTGCTAAGACCTCCCACTAAGATTAAAAAGTCTTTTCTTATTAAGACCTCCTACTAAAATCAAAGAGTCTTTCCTTACTGAGACCTTCCACTGAGATAAAAAAATGTATGTAAGGTTTAAGACTAGTCCCTTTTGACAAAAATCTTTTGAGGAAAATTTTTCAACAAGTGAGAGAGTATTGGCTTATCCCATATCATATGTTACACGAAGAAATTATCAAAATATATTGACATTTGTCTAGTCATTTTGTATCGAATGATTTCCACTAAAGCTTTACCTTTCGAGTAGACAAACTAGTGTTTTGCACTTACTTATACTTAATTTTATCATTCACATTATGCCATTTGTAATTTTCATTACTACGGTAAACCAAACAATGCTCAAAGTTTAGTTTTTCTAGAAGAGATGTCACTCATAATCTTATTATGTTATCCAAACGATCAACACTGGGGAATTCTCGACTTGTGTTGGTAAAAGGTTCATGGATGATCCATCCTTTAAAATGATTTCATGAATTTACTTTTGTTCTTCCACTGGAATAAAATTCTAAAATTCTTTGTAGAATGACGAACTATTTAAAAATGACCTATTGGGTTAAGAACTCTCACTAGGATTAAGTTTCAACTCAAAAGTCTCTACTCAAGTAATGAAATTTAGCCTCCATTGGGAATATCTTCCTTTCAAGTCAGGATTGGGTCCATCAACAATGATGGTAGATGAGATAGAAAGTTATGACCTCAAAACAAAAGTTGTCATGGTAGCTAATCATGTCAAAAAATGATGGCCCAAACCCTCTTTTACTTGATCTTTTCTCCTCTTCCTTCAAATATTCCATTCAGATGAGAGTGATCCCAAAGGGATATGGTCTTTAAAGAGATTTATATAGTCACTTTCCCTCTCTAGTATACTTTTTTTAGTAAGAATAAGATTACTAATTTTATTGCTCGAACAGGGTAAATATCCAAAATGGGTATATGTCATATAGGCACAACTCAGTAACTGACGCAAAGATGCTACTTTTGGTTTCTCAATCATCTTCGACAAATATTTGAGGACATTAGAAATACAACTCATGATTTTTAATGGTTCAGTTGAAATTATGACTAATCCATATTATCATAAGAAGTGTAAGCATTGAATTTTAAGAATATGTTGACATGTGCCACCACTGATCTTAAGGAAAGACAATTTTGTTTTCCTTCACTTCACTCTAGGAGTACATTTTAGGATAAACATCTATTTTTCCATCCTTTATATCACTTGGACATTTTAAATTTTTGATCAAATGTATTTACGATGTATGTCGATCCTCATGCATTTGATCATCTCATCCTCTAAAATTAAAATATATTAGAAGCAAAATAATATTTCTCGTGTATAAGAAATCCAAAAATTATATGATTATTACATAAATCAGTCATACTCAAAAGTGAAGTTAGCTCTCTTGATCAGTGTTACCATCACCAAGTGGTAACTTAATAGATAATAATAAGATTAAATTTGACTAATGGTTGCTCGTTTATATCTAACCTCTATAGGTAATATACTTACCAGATTAAAGAACACATGTATTAATGTTTATAAAATGTAATATGGTATGTAGTATGATGATGGTTGGTGGATTTGTGGAGGATATGGAGATGAGCAGAGGCGGTGTTGATTGATCAATTGGAGATAAGTAGAAATATAGAGATGAGTGGAATATGTAGGATTTGGAGTTGAACAGATGAAAATTGAATGTTATATGAATGAAACCTTAATTTAAGTTCATAAGATATCTATTTATAAATAAAATTATATAAAAAGATGATTAAAGTTTATATTGTTTTAAATGATTACTCACTGAGTTTCCATCTTATAAAATAATGTGTAATTTTTATTTTTGGTATAAATAAGCTAAATAGAAGTTGATAGAAGAAATATCGCAAGTTGGACAACTGAGATTTAGATTTTGTTTTTTTTTTCAACTTTGTATATTAGGATCAAATGCATATTGTGTGTTCTCATAAATTTTTGTGTGATAAATGGTTTACAGTTTGTTGAATTTGAGTTTTGGTGTATAAGTTGATGATATGAATCTATTAGAACAGGAGTAATGTTGATGGTGTTGACTTGATGTTTGAGAGGTATGTTTAAAATGAAATCATATGTGGAATTTATGAAAGGTTGACTTTTGGTTGATATATAGTTTTATAAATTGAAAATAGATGGGGAATTGATGAATTATGAATGTTGAATTTGCATGATTGTTCACACACCTTTGTGATTTGTATTTTAAACTGTATGAACTTAAATAGTCAATCTCTTACTTCTACATGTCTAGCACAAGATGTGTAACAGACTTCAAATAAGGCATGTTGCATTACACAGGACGTGGAATAGACCACGATCTTTGTGAAATTTTTAGGACAAATCAGGAACACCAACATAGGGGTCGTGCAAATAACCAATGGGTCATGCTAGTCTAATACGAGGATTGTGCCCATGGGACGTGTTGCACTAAGACAAGATGTGTTCCAAAGTGTGCTCTAGGCCATGTTGAATTTAAAAAAAATTGTATAAAAGGTTTATGAATGAATTACAAACAAAGGAAAAAAGATAGGAAAGTAAATGAGAAAGAAAGTTCAAATGACTATGTGTAACGTCCTACAATTTATATGAATTAAGTTATAGGGAAAATAACTTAAAACAAAAGCAATTCAGATCCAATTAGTAAAGTGTGAACCCCATTTTTGCTTAAATCCATTTCCGAATAAACACGATTTTCGCACCCATTTTTTTTCTTTTAAATAACAACTCAAACAAGCAAGAGAAGAATAA
>CANYCX013173483.1:0-31804 GCA_948193385.1 Breynia disticha f. nivosa | reverse complement strand
TATTGCGTGAGATTCTACTTGATTGTGACTTCTTATCTTGGGAAGGACTACTGCACTATAATGGAGGTTAACATGATAATGCAGAGAATTTAACTAAACCAAAGATATGGAATGCTCTCTCCCACAAGATTTCAGGCATAGTTCTCCGTATTCAGGGCCACACTAGGCATTGCTCCTCTGCATTCTATTACCACAACTCAGACCAAAATAACACAAAAACAACAGAGGTGAAACAACTATGAACTATAATAAGAGCAAAAATACTTGTGTTTGTCTTGCAGGTCACAGTTTCACCACATCAGTTGGAAATTGTGATATAATTGTTCAATAAAGCAGAACTAACAATTTAATAGTCTTAAATCGTATGAAGATAGAATGCCGAACCCTATCTGCAGCAGCTTGTAAGGTAACTGCGTAGTCCAGCCATGTAAAGTAGTTGGCACAAATCATTACCAAAACAACGTAAATACACCAATAAAGGATCGATTTCCGGGAAAAAAAATTCTCTAAAAACCCTTAAAATAGTTTTGCCATCTTCTTGTAATAACGTTTGTACTTCATTGGGACATAGCCTTCATACAGTGTGCTGTATCTTTCAACTGAAACAGAAAATTTTGTATCAATTAGATTTAGACATCCATTTCTTATGAGCTAATGATGAATATACCAACTCTTTAAATTATGGCTTGAACTCTAGCTAATAAAATCAAAAGATTAGTGCCAGTGGTATTGTAAAACTTATATTTTACCAAATACTAATTACATAATACATCATAGCAATGTGCCATTAAGAAATATTAAGCACCCACACCAACACTACTATCAAAAGAAGGAGAAATCGAGAATGATGATTGCTGCAGCTAGTGTTGCTGTATGAAAAATTTGTTTGCTGAGGCCACAGCTAAAAAGTGTTGATATCATGCTCTTTGCAGAGACGATGATAGAAGTAAAGTTCAACACTCATAACAGTACAAAATGTTGCAATTCGAATTTCTCGGAGACGTTTTTAGTTTAGCGAGAAAGAAGGAAAGAGGCAGGGTAAAGTAGCAAGAATTATAACTCGATCAAACAGAGATATTTGTTCCTTATTATTAATTCGCTCCCGCATTTGTCATCCTATGATATGGAACTAAATAGCCTAGCAATTCCAATTCCAACTAATTTGACAAAAAGGAAAATCGATAAAAAAAAAAAAGTAGGATGTAATAAAGAAAAAGTTTACCTGTTTGACAACCTCTTTCCTAATATGCTGATGGTACTTGGGGGACCTGTACATCTGGTCCGAAAGAGAACGAAACTGCAACATTAGTGTAAAATTTTAAAAAAGAAGACAATAGAAAATAAGAAGAATCGAATAACTTTGGGAAAGATATGACTAACCTGACAATTGCCATCGCCTGAAACCTTGACTTCACACAAACCATAAGCCTGGAGCCTGC
This sequence comes from Breynia disticha f. nivosa, assembly GCA_948193385.1. Classification (NCBI taxonomy): domain Eukaryota; kingdom Viridiplantae; phylum Streptophyta; class Magnoliopsida; order Malpighiales; family Phyllanthaceae; genus Breynia; species Breynia disticha. The sequence goes on along the minus strand of CANYCX013173483.1, from coordinate 30,365 downwards.
AGAAACAGGAAACAGCTCATAAACCGCAAAAAGGGGAAAAAAAGACAGAATTTATCAAATGTTAGAAACAAAGACAAATGAAATACCTTTGGAAAAGCCTCTGATGATCCAATCCGTTCCTTTGGCGGAGAAATATTTTTGCATATGCTTTTCTTTCTTTCATTTTATGCCAACTAGCACCAACACTACACCAACCTCCATATGAGTTTATGCAACGAACAATTTGGTTCAGAATGTTCTGAGTAACTTATACAAGTAAATACATTGTCTACTAATTTAGTCACAATGAAAGAATCAGTCATGAATCGTGCTCAATTATAAGAACATGTTCATCTCCACAGCATATACTACAACACAAAATCTCTTCGGCTGTTATCCAGGTAGAAAGAAAGGTTCAGCCTTTACACTCACAACATTGAAGACATTACCCACGTGTAATGCAACAGCATTTTGTTGCCTTCTGATCCTTCAGGAACCATATTTCCGTTTTTTCTGGCTCTTGCTATGATGCAAAGACTTCTCTATATACCGTGAATTTGCAAGCTCACGAGGTATTGCAGCTCCAGATGATTTCAGAACTTCGACGAGCTCTGGAAATAAATTCTTGTTCTCCTCATTAATGAAAACAATTGCTGTGCCTTCCTCTCCCATTCGTGATGCCCTCCCTACTTCATGGATGTACTCCTTAATGGAATTGGGCATGTCAAACACTATTACCTGTCGCACAGCTAACAGATCAACTCCGCGACCCAACACACCAGTCGCCACAATCACAGGCACCTCTCCCACCAGAAATGATCTCATAATCTCTCTCCTTTCCTTCATTGACTTTTCTCCATGGATTGAAAGAGTTTTCAGGCCAGTGCTGACTGTGATCGCATTCGACAGGAGATCTGCACCCATTCTTGAACCCACATAAACTACTGCTGGTGGCGTAAAATGCTGCTTGCTCATCAATACATCGAAAAGCTTTTTCTTTTTATGCTTTGACTCAACCCATACGACAAGCTGTTTCACAGCTTTATTGGCTCTGTTTGACTGCCCAACTGAAACTACAGAAATGTCCTTTGCCATAGAGCCAGCTATTTTCTCCACCTCTGGAGAGATTGTAGCCGAATACATTAAAACCTGGGGTTGTGAAAGAGCCCTGAAAATCTGCATAACCTGATCGCGGAAGCCTCTTTGAAGCATAATATCCACTTCATCTAGAATAAACAACTTAATGTCGTCAAGTTCAATATCATGCTTGATCAAAAGATCAATAAGCCTGCCAGGAGTCCCCACAATCAATTCCACTCCTTGCTGAATACGGTACAATTGTCGAGCCATTGCATCCCCACCAACTATTAGTGCAGTTTTGAAAGGCAAACCATTTCCAAGCAACTTAGCTTGATCCTCAACCTGTATGCAGAGCTCTCTTGTAGGTGTTAAGACCATAGCTAGAGGCTTCTTTTGGCGCGAGAAGCGTTCACCACGAAAATCTGAACACAGAGAAACAACAGGAACCAAGAACGAAGCAGTTTTCCCAGAGCCAGTCTCAGCAGAAACAAGCAAGCTTGTGCCTTTTAAAGCAGCCGGGATTGCTTGCATTTGTACAGGTGTAGGCATGTCATATCCAGCAGCTTCAATATTGGCAAGAAGCTTCGGAGGAAGATTACACAATGTGAATGACAAAAGAGGAGGAGGAACCGAGTCTCCCTTCACATGAATATCAAGTTTCTTTCTCAGAGACTCAGTCTGATGATGAGTTAAAAATGCAGCGGGCGAAGTATTCTCAGAATCTCTGACATAAATACATTCATCAGTGGCATCTAATATTCTAGGAGAAGGAAAAGCAACAGAAGGTTGAGAGTCAGCAAGCTTGGCACTCAATGCAATTTGTTTGCATTCTAAGCTGCAAACATCATCATCAGTCTGATCACATATATACTCACCATAGCGCCAACATATAACACATTTAGGCTCTTCAGGAAGAGCTTCTCTCTGATCCTTAGACCTCTTTTTGACGTCATCATTTACTGCAGGCAATAAAAATAATAGGATGTGCAGTGTTTCAATATAATAAGAACTGTAGTCTAAATTATGCGTGTGCAAAGGAAATGAATGTGTTAACGACGATAGAAAAATTAAGCAATCTTATGGAGAGAAAAAAGCAAAGACAGTTTGAAGGCGAAAATTGATGGGAAGATACAAGTTGATTGAAGAATGAAAATAAAAAAGAGAAAGTTGGAAGAGAAAATACCATCAGTCTGTGCCATCGTGCAGCTGAATTTAGTTTGTAGAATAGAAAGTTGGAGGAGGGAGAAAGTAACAGGAAAAGAGGGATGGTGTACTTCTCGCCGGAGAATATGATGGGTTGGGCTATTGGGCTCACCTTCCATTGAGCCTAAATGGCTCTGTGAATAAGAAGGGTTGGGCCTTTACGCTCACCTGACGTTGAGCCTAAATGGTTCTGTGAATAAGATTGGTTGGGCCTTTGGGCTCACCTTCCATTGAGCCTAAATTGCTCATGCAGACTAACCCAAGTATTGCCTTACTCGGATCTTTTCCATCAACAATTCCTTCTTCATCAAGGTTGCTTGCCTGTCAAAGAGTTTTGAAGCTTGTGACATATGGAACTCATCACACCTGCTACTTAGCAATGGCATTATTATGAGCCTGGCCTTCAAGGCATTAGTTTTATTAATTCTTCAAAGCTAAGCTCTTCGCTTTTGCCATTGACACTATCCGCTTCAAGAATCCGGCTGCCTTGTTCTTCATCTTCATATTTATTGATGACAACGTACTGATTGAATGAAAGAGGAGAAAGTGAGTGTAAAGTATTGTAAAGAGAGGTACAGAACAGGGAGAAAGAAAAGCGAGGGTTTGGCATGAAGGTGAAGAAAAGAGGTGCATATAAAGCCTCCAATAATCATATTATGGCAACCTCATCCATTTGGTTTGGCTGAACCAACCAATGTCTATGCTAGTAAACAAAAAGAAAAGGTGTGCTTAATTCAAAGTTACAGCAAAAGTGAAAGCTACAAATAATAAAGTTGATTGAAAACCATTGATAAAAAGTGCAGTTGGCATTACTCGTATAAATGTAAAGTAGGTAGTGAGTGAGTGGTATTGATGAGAAGCGCAGCTAGCAGTCATTACTGGTATGTAAGTAAACTAGCGAGTGTATAGTCGAAAAGAGTTGGTAATGATCTTCACTTCACCTACATTATTATTGTGTCGCAAGTAAATCCTTTCTTACGAGGACAACTCAACCTAGCTACCTAATTTTCAAATCATAACTGTTTTTTTTTTGTTATAATAATTATACATGCATGGAAGCTAAGCTTTGCCTTCTCACTTCTTCCCTCCATCTCATTAAGCTTTATCTATTTCACCTTATTTTCATTTCCTCCTCCTTTCTCACAATATGCATCCATCATTCCTTCCTTAATTATTTCTAAACCTCTCACCAGTATATTTTATTCCATGTACACCAATTACAAAATAGCTATCTCAATATATAATATATATATTTCCTTCTTTCTACACCAATTTGGCTGCTTGATTACATCACATCTTATTTTTTTGAACTAATTTCTTTATGCACTCAATCCCTTCAATAATGTAATAAAATGGACTTAATTTAGAGCAACAAAACTGTCGTGAATATACATGATAGACTAACAACCCAAAAATACACTATAATGGAGATCTGGTTGAGAGGACAAAAATTCACCAGTAATCTCCACAAGAACAAGCTCCATCCTGAAAATTGTGGAACCTATGAGCATCTCTCATAATGATCTGTCTTCCTGTAACCTTGGAGATATACTTAGTGGCAGTATGGCAATCCCCACACACTCTCAGATTCTTCTTGATTCGAATTATGCTGTCTGGTTCCGAATTTAAAAGACCGAAAACAATCGCCAGCTTCTCACTGTGTGCATATAGCATCATCTCCTTTGTCTCCTCTTCAACATCGTGTAACACAAAGTTTGTCTCTGGTACATAGCCGGCTTGGCGAATCCTGTCCATCATTTTCTCCAACTCCATATAGATCCCATCTGTTTGCGGATGCGACCTATCTCCAGATATAAATGTATACACTTTGTTTTTCAGTTCTATAATTGTTTGGCCGGCAACTTTTCTAACCCCTCTATTTTTCATTAGAGATCTAATCTTGTCAGCTGCTTTTCTCTTGCTAGTTGATGCATAAATGTTGGACAAGAGAATATATCTTCCAGGGTTTTCTGAATCCAAAGAAAATAGGTTCTCTGCTGCCTTTTCAGCTAGGTCCACATTTGAGTGTATTCTGCAGGCACCAAGCAGCGACCCCCACACACATGCGTCTGGTTTAATTGGCATTCTCTCAATAAAGTCCCGAGCTTCATTTAGCTTGCCAGCTCGACCCAAAAGATCAACCATGCATGCATAATGCTCAGATCTTGGCGTGAGGTCGAAATCTCTGATCATGGAATTAAAGCATTCCCATCCTTCATCAACCAAACCGGCATGACTACAGGCTGACAAGACAGATACAAAAGTTATGTGATCTGGCTTTTCTGAGATCTTCATTTGATCAAAGAGCTCAAGAGCTTGTCTTCCATCTCCATGCATGCCATATCCCGAAATCATGGTACTCCATGAGATTACATTTCTGCCTTTCATTCTATCAAAAACTCTTTGTGCGTAAGATAAGCTGCCACATTTTGCATAGAGATCAACCATAGCTGTTTCAACTGTCACTTCATTGTTGCAGAGGCTGCTAGCAATTATCAATCCATGAACTGCCCGTGCAAGTTGAGAAGATGCTAGAATGGAGGAGGCTCGTATCACACTTAGAAAGGTAACAGAATCTGGGAACATACTCTGAGACATCATCTTTGTCAAAAAACGTAAAGCTTCAATGGGTAAATCAGCCTGCGCATAAGCTTCAATCATGGACGCCCATGCCACCAAATCCTTATCTTCAATCCCATCAAAGAATCGTGCTGCCAAATCCATCCTTTGACATTTTGCATACATTCCCACAGTAGCACTTTGTACGGACCGATCCAAATGAAGTCCATTATCCATTGCAACTCTACAAACATCATCAGCATCAGTTTCCCTACGAACATAGGTCATTGCATTCAAAATGGAAACCCTGTTCGGTCTAAATCCCTCACGCACCATGCTCCAAAACAAAGACCACCCTTCTTCATACCGATGACACTGAATACAGGCACTAATCATAGCATTCCAAGAAACAACGTTTCTGTGAGGCATTTTATCGAACGCTTTTCGAGAAAGGTCGTAACTTCGACATTTACCATACATAGAAACAATAGAATTGGCAACAAAAACATCAGACTCATATCCAAAATGCACGACATGACCATGAACCCAACGTCCAGACACAATATCGGAGAGAGAAGCGCAGGCCTTCAGAAGAAAAGGGAAGGTGAAGTTATCAGGTTGAATGCCTAGTCGAAGCATTTTGTTGTAGAGAAGAAATGATCGGTGGTAATCGCCATGATCAACGAAACCTTGAATCATGACATTTCTGAGGAACAGATCAGGGGAAGGGAAGGACGAGAAGAGTGTATAGGCGCAGAAAATGGCGCCGAGAGAGGCGTAATGAGAGATGAGGTTGGTGATCAAGTGAGCGTTGTGGGAAAGATGTAATCTTAGCATGGCAGCATGTACACTTTTCAATGCATGAAGCGTCTTGCATTGCTTCAACAATGAAATGAATGAATGTTTTAGATTCTGATTCTGCATGAAAATGAAAATGATTGAAACTTTATTGGGCGAGGAGAGAGGGGGATGAAAAAATGCTATTGATCTACGTTTTGCATTACATACAAATGGGAGGACATAAGCTATACAGAATAAGTGGTGTGATATATGTTTGAGACATCACATTTTCACAACTGAAAGAATGACAGAGGTGTTGCGTTTAGCGGCACAAATCAATAAATCCTGAAGAAAATGGATGCTTTAACTAAAAACAATTACATCTTTGGGGAGGAAAAAATTCTGGTGAAGTTGAAATGTAGTTTGCTGCTGCTGCTGCTGCTATCCAAGAGTCTGAGGGGGCTCCGGGTTTCTATCTATCAATTTTACACCATCTTCTTCCATTGATATCTTACTCCAACCTGAATTTCTGAGCGAGAAAACCTTTGGTCGGTCGAATACAGTTCCTCTGAAGCCTGTTATCTTTGATGACACCATGGGCATCACAAGAACAGCTGACGCATTGATTGAATCTTCTCCAAAGCCTAATGACATTGAACAAGCAGCCTGCAAGGAAACATGCTTTAGTTTATTTTTGTCTCAAGTCTTAAAATTTGACAAAACAGGAAAGCTGGTCTCACTCATCAGTACCTTTGCCTTGGTTACCATCTCCGTAACCTTCACCATTATTCGTTGCATGACAGTTTTGGGGTCTTTAACTTGTGAATCTTCTGATGGAATAACCAATCTATACAACAAAATGGTCAAACAGGAAAATTGTGAGATGTAAAACAAACAATCTAGCACAATTATGCATTTATGTCCAACGATAGTAATCAGCCAAAATAGTTATCAAAAGTAGTAGCAGAACCTGGTGCTTTAAATTTCACAAATCACAATTTTCTTTACTATATGTCTATATCTTAATGACTTTAGTAAAAGCCTGCGGAATTACCTGTCAGTTTCTGAGGAAATGTTTGAAGACACGACTGAAACCAAAGATGCATTATCTTTGATCTCTCCACCTGCAAAATTGGTAGCATTTCTTATTCATTCATTCGTTCATTTTTTTTAGTTGAGAATTGAATTTGCACATAACTTATGTTAAACGTACCTTTTGCCTCATCAGGAGCCAATAAAGATATCCCAATGAAGACACAAATCATTCCTAATATAAACATTGTTGTCCTTAGTGCATCAAACACCTGTTGTATAAACAAATAGCTCATTAGGGGTGGAAAATAATAATCTTGATGGTGCAAATATCCAGCCACATATTTAGAAAAAAGGATTGAATCAGAATAATTAAACAATTAAATTGTATTCTAAAATGACAAACATTCTTCAACAATTTGGAAGGATACGAATACTAAGCTGGGATCTATACATTTCATACAACAGTATGACTTGCGGCATCATCATGATGCATTGTCTCAGTGTAGTTGATGTAAACTGTAAAAGATGAGAAGGCTCCTGGCAACTGAGTCAGCTCTAGAATAATATTATATCCCATAGAAGAATGCCAGACAGCAATATGCAACTTCTTTCTAAGGATGATGATAAAATGAATTAAAACAGACATAAATGACCCCATCCCAATGCAAAATGACTGACAAAAGGAAGGAATTTTCCATTTTTTGAAGAAAAAGCAGCTAAGCATTTTGAGATCATACAAAAGAAATCATCTCAATAATAATTTATGTGTGAAAGAAACAATAGAAATGCATTGATACACGACTGCAAACAAGTACAGGTATTTAATGAAGAAAGAAGAGACCTGATATTCCTGAAAGTATATAAATCCTGTACAAATGGAAAAGAAAGTCCAGACTATCTGAAACATTGGAACAATTAGGATTGCATCAAATAATGACAATCCTTCATTCAACCTCGTCATCTGCATAAATGGATTTAGCACACCATTAGTTTCAGCATGCCAGAGAAAAGGAAAAAAAATACTTGCAGCAGCAAAATTACCCAAAATCCTGCTGTGCTAAGAAACAGAAGAAGCATGGAGTACGTAAACCAGCTATGTAGCTGATAACTACTAGACATGGCCAATCTGAGCAAATTGGAGCTGGAAGCAAGAAAGTTGTCATCAGAATATAAGCTCGAAAGAGTTTCACAAGTTACATCTTGATAAGACATAAAAATCCAAGGCAGTGAACTTACAGAGATTTTGCAAATAACACTGAACATGACCCTACTGCACCTGAAACCACAGCATATGAGAAGGGGAGCATCATATGCCAATAGGGTCTGAGATCTTGTCCTGAAACAGCAAACAGAAGTTCACCTCTCCTGCCAAATAAAAATTCTGAATATGAGAAAATCAGGCAAAAGAACAATGTCAGGGAAATTTGATAATTGAAGGAAAAATAAGTGGCATAGAGATAACTAAAATCTGCATGCTTTACCTGTATATGTAATGATTCACAGCAACAACTGTGATCAAAATCATGCAGTACAAAAGGAATGTCAAGTTGCTGTATTTCTCTGCCAACTGCTCTGGTGTGTAGACTGTTATGGCCACGAGGAAAAAAGACTTAGTAATCATAACCAGTAATAGAGCTTCTGTTTTGCTTGTTGCAACAATACCATGAATAATGTATATAAACTAAGTTGAAGCAGAAATCCTAACAGAGGGCAGGGGACTGGTCATTAGCAAAAGATATGAATAAAGCTTAATTCTCTACAAGCAGACGAAATCAAATTTCAACCAGTTTCTATCCATAATTGATCTAATGGTCCTTGCATGTAAAAAAGGGAAGCAATAGCATGACGCATACCAGGAGATTGATGATTGCCAAATGCGACCAGAAAAATGTTCCCAAGAACAATAAATGCTGTGGCAACAAGGACTCTGTAAAAAAGTACAAAAATAAAAGACCACTATTAATTAGCTGGGATCAACAAGCAGCAGTGCCATGACTAAAAATTTAACTGTAACACTGTAATCAAAATCAGGTCTCACATCCAGTTTTAACATACTTGACAGTCACCATTTTGTGCAAAACGAAGTAAGCAAACGCAATGTTGGATACAAACTGAATAGATCCCAAAGCTGCGAGAAGTGACTGCACGATGCAAATCAAGAAGGGGAACAAGAATTAGCAGCAAAGTTGAGGCAATTTCCAAGAAGAAGATTATGATCCATACTAACCTGAGCAGCATATCCAAACGAAATAAAGTTGAGGCAATTTCCAAGAAGAAAAATTAGAATACCTGCATTAATAAACTTTCGGAAATTAAAAACTGAAGCATTTATCAATTAAAACTTACGAAATAGAAGTTGGATCTTATCCTACCAACTCTCCATGTTTGAAAGTGAATGATAGGCTTCAAAGGAAACTTGGGATTAGCATTGTCTAGCAGAGAATGCTTTTCCCTCTACCAAACAAAACAAAAGGAAAATCAAACCAGATCCATTACAACCACAACACAAAATGAATTCAAGTAACTTAAAAACATGAGAAATTAATGAAAAAGATTAATACTTGATTGTGGCCAAGTTTCAGGAGGTTAGTGCCAAAGTTAATGGCAATGCTGCCAAAAATGTTGATGAAAGCTCCAATGACCCACTCCCCCATGCCTTACACAACTCTCTGAAGCTTTTAAGGATATTCCACCGCACATGCAGTTTTCTTCCAACCCAATGCTACCAATTACACATTACAACCAAATTAACCTGCCTATTGAATTAAAGTTGTTTCACCTGAAAATAGTTTCAGCCAAATCAGCCGATGCATTAGATCCAAATCATAAAGAAATAAGCTGTTTAAAACAAAAGAGCAGATCTTGGAATTGAGCACCAATTGTTTAGAACAGAAATAAAGAAGAAAATCAAAATTTCGAAGAAATACACAAGAAACAAATGACCTTTTTTTTAATTTACAGCGAAATGCAGGCCGCAAATATGTTTCTCTCTCTCTAGTGTATTATTAGTTGGGAAATATGATTTATGGGAAGAGAGAGAGAGACTTAAAAAAAAAAAGGTGAAATTTTGAAGGAGATAGAAGAGAAAGAAATGAAGGATGTAGAGGAGAAGGGAAGGAAAGGAGGGAGTAGTTGATGGGCGAATGGGAGACGTGTGTTTCCTTCCTCTAACTCCAACTGTCGGCTACATCCTATACTTTTCTTCTCCATCATTTTAGGCCTACCTTCATATTTGTTTTGATTAATAAATTAGTTGCTAATCTTTATGTAGTTTATGATCTAATTTCCTAACCCAAAAAAAAAACAGAAAGGAAGCCAAAATATGCTGCAAATGATTCATATTCTCACTTGTTCTAATAAAAAAAACCAATATGTTAATATAAAATCTTATTAGTGTCCATTTAATAGAGATCAGGACCAGTCTTATTAAAATTTCTTGTTCCGTTCAACATTATTTAGGACCTTAATAAAGGGAAATACAAGAAATTTGATATTGGTAGACATGTAGAGTTGTAGATCAAGTGTTGAGTTTCAACCCTCTGACACATAGAAAGAAAAGTCTCTTCCTTAATCTCTCTCACATGACATCATCTCCAACTTAAAAATAGAAACCACAATTTTGACCGCTCAATCTGAAACCTCACCTCACACCTCCAAACACGACCTTTCAACAAAAATAAACAAATATAGAAAGCTTAGTTTGACCCGACTACATTTCCCAAAATTCCCTCCATCGCCCGGATGGATTTTTCGTCTAATGAGGACGGTTACGACCACAGCTATTGCTCCGATACTGACTTCAACACCGATTTTATTCTAGACGATTATGAGCAAGATCATCAATCCTTTTCATGTATTCATGATGAAGAAGAATGCGGTGATAATGACAGTTTCGCTGCTCATTTTTACCGATCTGGAAGTAATTGGTCTTGTTTAGTTTCAGTCCCAGCAACTGTTTCTGAGGATTCTAATAAAAGAAAGCTTAAGCAAGCCAATTTGTTGGAAGTTTGGGGCTTAAAAAAGCAATCTTTTTTATTACCTTCTTCACACAATGCCACAAAGAGAGTAAAGACTGTTTCTTTAGCACACAATGCACCTATTGTAGCTAAAACACCGAGACTTTGCCCCTTTTTCAAGAGAATTCCTGGTTCGTCTGTCATTTTGTTTATTTTTGTCATTTCCCCGTTGAAAAGTTTCAATCTTTATAGAGAATGTGGTTCGTGTTCCTGGAAAGTTTGAATCTTCTTTATGAAATTGGATAATGGGATTGACAAAAATTGATTTATGAATTAAATGTGGAATAGGAACTGGTTTTACAGTGGATGCATTTAGGTATGGTGCGGTGACAGAATGTACTGCTTATTTTCTTACACATTTCCATGCTGATCATTATGGTGGTCTTACTAAGGCATGGTCTCATGGCCCAATCTATTGTTCACCTATCACTGCTCGCCTTCTTAAAGTCTGCCTTTCTTTTGATTCTCCGTAAGCCTTTTCGCCCTTCTGTTTTCTTTATATTGCCAATGTTAATTTCGAGGTGGTTGATTCGTTGAGTTATACTTGCAGGCTTATCCATCCTATGGAATTTAATGAAGAATATGTTATACAAGGTGTTAAAGTGACTTTGTTAGAGGCCAATCACTGTCCTGGTGCAGCTCTTATTCACTTTCGTCTGTCGGATGGACAATGCGTTCTGCATACTGGAGATTTTAGAGCTTCTAAACTCATGCAGATGTATCCGGTCCTTGTGAAAAATCCTGTTAATTTACTGTACCTTGATACAACTTATTGCAATCCCAAGTACAAGTAAAAATCTTCTCATTGACTGCTTCTGTGATTTCCATCTTAGCTTAAGGTTCATTGTGTTAACATCTTTTGACTTGTCGGATACATTTAATTGTCTCAGGTTCCCTTCCAAAGAAGATGTATTAAGCTATGTTGTCAGAGTTACCAAGAACTTTTTGCAGAAGCAACCCAAAACCATTGTCGTTGTTGGAGCATATAGCATTGGCAAAGAATGTGTTTATCTTGCCATTTCGAAGGCATTAGGAGTATGTTTCACTGCTATTTGATAATGTATTTCTTCATCAAGTGCACTTCCTCTGACTATTATGAAACTCTTTACTCTGGCGTCACATGGTCAGGGACATTTTATACAAGTTAAGTGAACAGAAAGTCACACTTATTTCTCACTAATTTAGGTTAAAATATATGCCAATGCTTCAAAGAGACGGATTCTGCAGAGTTTTGGCTGGACTGAACTGTCAGCCAGTATCTGCACCCAAGCACAAGACACATTTCTTCATGTGTTACCTATATCTTCTCTGCGATATGAGGTCTGATTCTCATCAGCTACTTTATTATTTTCATAGTTGAGTGTAAATATCCATATCATAAATGTGCAATGTTGCCATTTTTCTTGAAGAAATTGGAGGATTATTTGAAGAGCTACAGAGATCGCTATACCAAAATTCTGGCTTTCCGACCAACAGGTTAACACATGATTCGCGATGCATATGTTCCTAGGTTTTCTAATTTCCGACAGTTTATAATGAGTTCCATGTTTTTGAAATGTTTAGACTGATTCAAGTTTCTGATTCAGGCTGGACTTACTCGGAGAAAGTGGGTGAACAGCTTGATCAGATTAGACCAAATTCCAAAGGGAACATCACGATTTATGGTGGGATAATCCGAACGCTAGGATGCTGTGTGCTACGCTTTTTGCATGCTTCATACTGATTAAGATTCTGAATTTTGATTCCTGAACTGTCTTAAATCTTAATATCAGAAGTGGCATCATCGGATAGCTCTCTGTACATTTATCTTTAGCAGAATAGTGTTTTACAGTGCCTTCCCTATATTTTGCAGGGGTTCCATATAGTGAGCATTCTAGCTTCACAGAGCTGAAAAACTTTGTTAAGGTGTGCTTCTGAATTCTAGTCAGTAATTACATTCAATTAAGGAATATTCCTAATGTTTCTTCGAGATTATCTATTTTACTTTTGGCCATGTGGATAAATTGATGACTTTTAATTGGCAGTTTTTGAAGCCTGCCAAAATAATTCCAACTGTCAATAACTGGAATCCTGTTAATCTAGAAAAGATGGGGTCTTACTTCCAGGAATGGCTCGAAAGATGAATCTCAGTGAATTTCAGTAGAAGTTGAACTCATTATTAGATCATTACGTGATATGAAGCTGAGTTGGTTGTACATCCAAAATTCAACTTGATCTCGGCAAGTATTGTTGGACACAGAAAAAAGATATTTTCGTATGATAAATTGAAGGATGTGATGAGCAAAAAAAATGGTTTTAACAAGTCGCTTGTGAGTGCACAAATGTTCACAATTTGATTTTCTTAAGAATACAGAGAGAAGGAATGGAATGTATTGTGCTCATTCCACCTTTTCATTTATACGATTTATTATTCAGCTAATGGTTCCTCCTATTGAATCATAAATGCAAGAAAGATTTTGGTAGCATTTTTCAAATACATTTGAAATGCCTCTATGGTTGTAAAACAAATTTGAAGAAGGGTATATCTTCTGACGGACAGATGGCTCTAGTTTGATATGTAAGTATGGGTGTAAGTTGAGTTATATGTAAAATTTTGGAGTTGTTTTAGACGAGTGTGCATGTCCTGCTAGCAAGCCAGTGGCCATCAACTCAACAGCATCAGGCAGAAAGTTGTCAGCAGCAATTGGAACTGGTAAAAGAAGAGGGCTTTGGATGGCTCTGGTGGTATTTTCCTAGAAACAAACAGCATCATACATAATAAGGTAAATACAAGATGATTGAAGTTGTGATATTACGTAGGGGAAGTTGATAAACCTTGTTTTTTGGCTTTGGTCCCGATGGAATTGTGTGTCTACAGAAGCATGTTTTGGTTGATAAAAGATCCAAGCAGTAGTGTGAGGGGAGAACTAAACTTTTCTTGGACTCGCTCTCCATAGGCTTCTCCATGGTTGTTTTCTCACTTGGTTTACATGTGAGAAGAAATGGAAAGCCTATGAGGGAGAGAGTTCAGAAAAAGCCAATTCTCCAAATACCAAATCAACGCAGATTGTGTTTTTTTCCTTTTTCTTTTTAGGTTGTGCTGAAGGATTGGAGATGAAGTAAAAGTTGGAAGCTTATATAGAAGTATGGTATGGACAATGCCAAATAACCAATGGCATAGGAAAATTCCATGAATCTTCTTGATGTTATTTCATAAAATATATTATTTTTAAGTGTGAGACAAAATAAAAATGTGGGAGAGGACAATGTGAGAAAACACAGAACAGCAACTAATGATAGAGTGAGAGGGTAATTCCAATGTAGTGCAGTGCGGTGGCGGCAGTAGCCAGTATGAAATGGATGTAGAAGTGTGACGCGGAGAGGCGAAGAAGACATGCCTTCCGGATCATCCAACCAAAACAAAGATTGTAACAGATGTTCACTTTGTCTTCATATTTCTGAATATTACCATACGACGCTTTTGTCTTACTCTAAACCCCATCAGATGAAAACCAAGCTTAATCCACCGGACTACCTTCAACTTATACCTCTAATGCTTTGATTATTCCATCACTTTTATGCAGAAAGCGGCGGCCCATAAAACAAGGTTACTGGCGATACAAAAGAGTCACCTGCAAATTGGAACATGCAAATATGCTTATCAACATCTTTTTCACACCATACATCCTTCATCCAAACTACATTGTCAACCTCAGAATCTTACACCAAATCTAATTCGGCCACACAAGCTATTAAAAACCACTCGGAAATCAAATCATTTGCACCTTTTAGAAAGGGAAAATTATGTCCTTTTCTTGCAATCCAAGAAACCTTTTAATAAGGATTCATTCAGCACTTCCATATTTTGTGCAAACACAGCCAGAAATAGAATTATCAAGTTTGCCACAAACCAAACTGCCAATACCTCCTATTAAACCAAACCAAACCAAATAAAATTGATGTGTCCACTTCACCATTCTCACTATCTCCAACAAATCATTCAGCAATAAATAAGTATTCTGCTTAATCTACAAATACAACTTAACCAATCATTTCAAACCAAACACCACAAGAAGCCTGTCCTGTCTATACCAAACACGATCAAGGGGAGGAAACAAGCTACAAAATACCATTTAAAAGGAACAACATTCACTCTTAAAGGATAAAAACTAAATAACCTAGCTATCCACTAGGAAAAAAGAGGATGAATATAACGAAAGGCTGAAGATTTAAAATGAGCAATATCATGAATGACACTCTTCAAACAAAATAATTACACTACAAAAGTATACCGTGCCAATCTACAAGATGATGATGAGGAAGAAGATGACAACTACGACCACCAAAATCCCCAGAAGCCACCAACACTGCCCAACGAAAACATCAGAGTTGTTACACTTCCTACTGCCTTATGCATTTAAAATGCAGGTTTGCTATACCTAAACTTAAGCATTATAAGAAAAACGGCAGATGATGTACTGCTATTTCTTTTTTTACTTTTTCTTACTTCTCTTTGTTTACTAGTTCCAAACAATATGACCTTCTCCGATTTACAGAGAATATGTTTGCCTTCGCTATATCTTTTCTTCTTTCTAAATGAAATAATATTAACAGTAGCTACGCATTTTATATCTGGAATGCTAACCATTTCCCATTGCTACACAAATTATCACTTCTAACACAAAGCTTCTCATAAAGAACTCACCCATGAGCATTTGGCTTTCACACTTTTGGAAGCTCTACCTAACTGAACCCTTCCTTGTGTAGAGGCGGTAGCCGAATTATCAATATTTGAATGTATGTCCTCTGCTACGGCAATGATAACGTCACATATTTGCGCAAGCAAATGTTAAAAAAAAAAAACTCCCAGCAAGCTTTAGCTACAACCAATAAGAACAATCCAGGTTAATTAAAGGCAACTTACCAATTACAACACCTTGCTCATGAACAAGAACAGCAAGATCCTTAACTATTTCATTTGTTTCACCAATTTGTACCACTATATCTCTAATGCCCTCTTCCTTTTCCTCGATCATGGCCTCTCTAAATGAGATCTCATTATCCAGGAGAACCACCTCCTGCCTGCATGATTTCATTCCCACATGAATCATAAAGGGGAAAAAATTGCCCTTCAAAGTTCTGATGAAACAACTAATAAAGCATAATCATTTCCTCTCGACACACTTGCAAACAAGTCAATCAGCTTTAATTGAATGATCTGCAACAGAAACATTACAATTACCTCCTCTGATCAATAAGAAAAGCCTGCTTCTCCTGTTCAATGGATTCATCAGAACCAGAGCTGCAATGTACAGACTACGTTAGCGATTTTCGGTGAAACGATAAGATGAAATAAAAATATAACAATGTTGTAACGTAACTTACGCATGAGGAGGCAAGGAAGAAGAAGGAATAGAAGGGGAGTAATTGGATTCACGCTCAGAGGCAAGCTGTTGAACTTTCTGGAATTCTTGCAAAGTGGTCTGAAAATCTCTAGCTAACTTTGCATCTTCAATTTTCTTGTTAGGCTAAACAATAAATCAAATGCCAACATCATGAACTAGCACAAAAAAGAAAAAGATAGAATCTTTATCCAAAAATTACATAAAGAATGAATCTTTGTTAAAAAAAAATAACATACATCAACGTCTGAGGCACGATCAGGTTCACTTAAAGATTTGAGCTTTGCAGAAGTATCCTTGACTAATTGAAGAATTCGTTGCCTGGTATCATGGCTGCCATCAAAAGAAGAAAGATTAAATCATTTTGACAATCAGAAAATTTCGTGAATAATACAATAAAAAAGAAAGTGAGTGACATCTTTTGACGGTGTTGAGGAGTGTCCTTGGTGGTTCCAATGGCATCAACAAGACGGCGAAACGAGGCAACAGCAGTGTTGATCTGGAATATTTCAGCAGAGACAGCTTGAGAAGGGCTTGCTGAGGAGGTAGAGGAAGAGGAAGGTTTATTACCATTTCTGAGATCTTGGAAGCTCATTTCTAGCTAAATTTAAGCAATGGGAACTGAAGGGGTAAAGAGTTGAGCAGAGCAGTGGAAGCGAAAAGCTAAGTAAGCTTGTCTGGAAAACTGCCACTGACGGTTGGCTTCCAACAACCACAAGCGAGTGTATAACTAACTACCAGAGCGGGTATATAACTACCAGTTACGTGTAACGCCAAAAAATATATTGGTGTTTGACTTGAAGAATTGTCATGATAATTATTAACAAATAAATGAAAAGACGACTTTAAAAGAAATTAATCGGTTGTGTAGTTTTGGAATGGCCCGAAGCCGTTCTGGAACCATTCGCCTGTTAGAAGATTTCTCATACATCCTTTATATCTTTATATCTCTGTCTTCTTCATGGCTGTCTCCTATGCCGATTAATACTTATTATTAGTCCATCTATATCTGTACCCTCAAGTCAACCTCTAACCACACCGTTTAGTGCTCCACACATGCATTAGATGGTTGAACCTTTAGACATTTGCAAGCATCCGTACTTACAGATGAATAATGTACCTATGCGACTGTATTCACATAATCAGTAACAAAAAATAGATTATATCTTTCAGGTCATTGACTCGTTCTCCTGTATCTCATGTTTACATTTATATGAAACAAACTGTATTGCATCTGTATGAACTAGTGATGAAAAATGACGATGCCTCATGCATCAACTGTTTTGAACAAGTTCTCCATATCATTGCAAGGCTATTCTGCAATCACGATGATTGAATGAAAGGTTCTCCTCTTACTAGTCAATAAATGGTATTAGCATTTGCTGATAGTAACTTCTGACCAGTGACCACCACCGCATTCTTACAAACCTGTGAAGTTACTGCAAATCAGAATTTGTCAGAGGTTCAATATGACAAAGAATAAAAAAAACGAGAGAGGGTCAGTAGGAGGGAAGAATTTATACTTACATTGACATACTACAAATTTTGGTACATGCCAGCTCTTCAAAACAAATGTGTATCCACTGTTTTGATGCTTGAATCTCAGGCAGTACGAGGGCATCGGTTGCTACACAACAAAATCAATGGTGAAGCCATAATTTGGCTTCTGTCCACATATCATCTTGAAAGAGCAATAGAATATGATCTATACAGCAAGAGAGTGAAAATTGAAAGGTCGAATCTGTACTGTTGGGTGTAGGCTAGTATTTTATAAGGGAAGGTAAGCATGCGTAAAGTTCTGACAAGCATTGGAAGATCCAATTTAGCAGTTGATCTCTTGGTAGCTCCAACAGAAGTTCTGCCTGTTAACATTTTGCAAAAGGAAAAAAAAAACACAGTACAGATAACATGTTAGGAAGTACATGACCAAAATGTGACAAAATGGCTCAACTAGGATTTGAATCATTTGATGCAAAGTCTGAGGTTTGAAGAGAAATGGATACCTCATTTGGTTCTAGCATAATGCATAAAAGGAAGAAAAACAAAAGCCTATCACAAAAAGCAAGTAAAGAGGGAAGATGCATTACCATTATTTTGCCTCCATCAAAAACCAAAGAATTTCGATGAATATCAGATGTCATTGAATCTGTTATCAGCTTAAAAACTCTTCTACTCATATTGGTCTCCATGCCAACCATCTTTCCTGATGTATAAATTCTAGTTAGCCCAAGATCTGCCGCCATTCTCCTTACATAGAGCTTCTTCAGTATAATTTCCATAGAGTAAGGCTCTTTTCCATATTGACGCCGTAGATTCTCTGTAAATTGCATTAAACTCCATATATCCTTCTCTGCAGCCTTTTCTGCATTGCCGATAATTTCCATGGGGTTTTCCAGATTATTTATGTACTCAGATGGTAGATGGGGATTTATGTTCAAATCAATCTGCCATTGAAAAACATGAAACAGGGATATTTACAGAAATTCAATTTTGACATCTTTATCCATCAAAGTCTAATATTATGTTGAATACGAGATATAATATTCCAATCATATGGAGATGCCTTCCACCCACCAAAATTATTTAAAGGCAATTTCAGTAAAATTTAGATATACTTCTCTGGAAACGAAGTATAAGACATGTATAGTAAATTTTAATAACAGGTAATTTTTCAGTCTCCATCGATGCTAAGCAACATGATTTAAATTGATATCAGTTTGTAAATTTATACTCCCGACCAATCATTTTACTCACGAAAAATTCACATCTATAAAGCACAAGCAAGAAATATATTTTTCATCTATAATAGGGCATTTCTACTCCAAGAGAAAGTTCTTTCCATGCATGAGTGCATGTGTGCGAGAGAAAGAAAGAGGGACTTTATTGATTATTTAATCTATTTTAAGGATAGAAATATACCTCCACTGACTGATAGGGTACTGCAACTATACGGTGTTCATCAACCTGAAAATCAAATACATAATGATTATACAAACTGAAAAAAAAATAAATCAGAGACCAACAAACTAGCTGCAAGATGCTAATCAAAGAACTGGCCAACCAACTTTGCATGCATTTCTGCTAATTTATAGCCTTAGTCTTAAGCCGCCTTACTGATTGGAGCAAGACAATGAAAGGCATTAATCAAAAACGCGAATGCAGAACAATTTGGATTCTTCCTTCTTATCAGCTCATACATTTTCTTAAACCATGCATATACCTTGGATAAGCTCTCAAAAAGCATTTCAAAGAAGAGATCAATGCCAACATTTCCTACATCACCAGTCTGCTGCTCACCAAAGATGGTACCAAAACCTCTTATGCCCATATCTCTTTCTGCAAGTTGGAAGCCTTGCCCAAGATCTTTGCATTCTTCTAGAGCAGAAAGCCTCTCCTGAATTTTCAAAACAGAACATGCAACAAAAACTTAATTTGATTTTAGGAAGAATAATGTTAGAATGAACCAGGGTCAAAGATAAATATCATCAAGACTAAAGAGCAAAAGGTCCAACAATACCAGTGCTTCATCTGACAGCAATGACTTGTCAGGGTAAAACAAATATGCATGTGCTTCCTTATCTGCTCGGCCCACTCTTCCACGCAGCTAATTTGTAAGAACATAATAGGGTAAATACAAAACAAAAGTTCTCATGACCGTTATGTTTTTTTCCATATAAGTGACAGCATTGCTGCAACTTAAAGACATTCGAGATAAGTATGACAGGGAAAGCAAATTTCCATGCAATCATAAACACAGATTCATAATATTAGACATTGCGCATGCATTGCACAGCATTGTGTGTTTATGTTTGTGCGTGTATTTGTTTGCTTGTTATTTTTCTCTTGCTACTTGTGAGGAAGAAATTTTATAGGTAATTCTTCGAAATAAAGTTGTTAAATGGAACAAAATACATGAAAATTGTGGAGAGATTAGAACCTGATATAATTGTGCCAAGCCAAATTGTTGAACATCCTGAATTATGATAGTATTAGCATTTTGAATGTCTAGGCCACTTTCTACTATGTTTGTGCATATAAGAATCTTAATCTCTCCCTGTGAAAATCTCTCCATCGTTTCTGCAAGTTCTCTGGAGTATTGCTACAAAAAGCACAGCAGTTCAAAATGTGTTGGAGGCCCACATAGAGAAAGATGAAAGGTATCAGAAGTTGAAACAAAATCAACTCTAGAAACAACAACAAACTCAAGTACTAAGGATATTAATTTCTGTCCAAATAGTCACAAAACGAAAATATTTGCATAAATTACAATCTTAAGGCAACAATTCAGTATATGCCACTGAATTAAAGCAATGAAAATTTTTACACCCCTCAGATTTTAGCTTATCAAAATCTAGACAAAATCAACTTCAAAAGAATACCTTCCCATGAGCAATAGCAATTTCAACATTCCAAAATGACTTTTCAAGAAAATCCTTCACTTCTTCGAGCCCTGTTTGGTAAAGATTAGAGGAAAGACATGTCAGTAAGACAACAACAGAGATTTGCAGCAATTTTCAAGTTGTATTAAAAAATACAGAATAACATATATGTTAAATGGAACTTGTAAACGGATAAATTTTCAATTTAAATTTCTCACTACTATTGTATAAGTCTTCTAATTTACTCACTGAATAAGAAAATATAAGATTACATTGATTATTGTCAAATGCAGAAAGGTAATGAAGTGAAGTTCTTTATTTCTGCGGATAACTGAATGGCTCGGTGGCAAAAAATGGCAGTATTGTCAAAATTTCTCCACCAGATAACAAATAACTTGTCTGAGGTAATTGAGTTGTCGTATTAAGTGGTATCACCAACAAAAATTTTAAAAAAAAGGCGAAAGAGAACAGTTGAGACTTCACCTTTAATTCGAGGCAAGACATAAAACACTTGGCCACCGCGGTCCAGCTCATATTTGATTGCTGACACTACCTTCGCTTTACTATGTGCTGAAAGATGAGTCTTTATGGGAACCCTCTCGGG
Organism: Breynia disticha f. nivosa; assembly: GCA_948193385.1. Lineage (NCBI taxonomy): Eukaryota > Viridiplantae > Streptophyta > Magnoliopsida > Malpighiales > Phyllanthaceae > Breynia > Breynia disticha. The sequence goes on along the minus strand of CANYCX013173483.1, from coordinate 9,349 downwards.
AGGTGGAGTTGAAATTAGACTGAAAAGATAGTTCTTTTCCAATGTCACCAAACTATTGCAAGCAAAGTAATTTATCTCATTTTAGAGAAGCCTGATTATCTATGTTTAACTGAATAGCAACATGCTTCTAACATGAATTGAATGACTACACTCAGTCGATTTTCAATAATTATCATGAATTGTAATAATTCTCCTTTGGCAAAAGCAAAAAAAAAAAACATTAGAGACCACATGTCTTTTGCATGAACCTTTACCTTGCATCACGAAAACCAGTCAATGCTAAGTAAAGTGTTCGAGGTATAGGTGTTGCTGAAAGAGTAAGGACATCAACTGAAGTTTTGAATGATGCAATCTTCTCTTTTTGTTTGACACCAAACCTCTGAAATACAAAATGTTGCTTATCCAAGTCAAGCATAAAGTAAAGAGTGATGAGAGATGTTTTAACAGAGTGTTTATAACAACAGGAAGAGGTCAGAAAAAAGACTTCTAAACTAATGTTTCTTCAACTATCTGCCAACTTTCTAGTGCTGTAAGGCAGCCATAGGCCCACAGAATCAGCCATATGATATTATCTGTAGATTTAAGCTCCAAAAATGTTTGGTCAGTACAAATGACTCACTGAACAAACACAAATATTATTAGCATAGAAAGCACAGAGGGAAGATGAAGATTCAGCCTAAGAACACTAAAGCCAAAGAAAGGTTTGCGCCAAAATTTCTACCATTAGACAAGATTCTCACGGGAAATTTATTGTAGATCAGCTTGGCGAAAATGCATAGGAAAACAGAACTACGGCATTGAAGACAAACCTGTTCTTCATCAACGACAAGAAGTCCTAACTTGTTATACACAACACGATCCCCAAGAAGTGAATGAGTTCCCACAATAATGTCCAAGTCACCACTTTTAATATTTTCAAAATGCTTTGCTTTCTCTGCTTTGGTCTGCATGAGAAGCATGTCTGTTCTTAGAACAAGGATGCAATAGGAAATACACAAGAAAATTTCTCCAGAAATAAAGTTCTTGATTGACAAAAAAACTACATTTATTTTGTAACATTGAACATACACTAATAGCAAGGACAAAGAAGTACCTGAAACCTACTAAGAAGTCCAACTTTGATGTCAGGATAGTCAGCAAATCTTTCTGAGATAACATCAAAATGTTGTTTGGCTAAAACAATTGTTGGTGCTAAAATCATAGCTTGTTTTCCAGCAGATACTACACAAAAAATGGCACGTAAAGCAACTTCTGTTTTACCAAACCCAACATCACCACATATCAATCTGTCCATTGGAGTCTCTCTTTCTGTCAAATCTCTCTCAACATCTGTGAAAGCCTGGAGTGAACATCTGATTTTATTAGACCAGATAAAGGGGGTGTAACCAGATTTTGGTGATGCCGGATCAATTTCAGGAGAAAGTTTGCTACCTGATTCTGATCTGGTGTGGGCTCATATGGAAATTGAGCAGTAAATTCAGCCATACCAGGACTCTTTGGGTAAGGAGGTCTTTTTTGTTTCAGCCTATGTAAATAGAGTTCCATTAAATCAACTACCATTTTCTGTATTGCAACCTTCCCCTTAGTCTTTCTTCTCTCCCATGTGCTAGTGTCATTCAATTTGCTCAAAGCTCTCGGCTTTTTGTTTTCATTGGGGCTGGAATTTACAGCAAAATCAACAACAATGATGCAGAATAACAGCAAAAAAAATTCAGTCGTTGACGAAGCAGTAACCAAAGAACATATTAATTGTCAAGCAAGTAAATTTCTTTATCTACTTAGCACAGAGAATTCAAGTCAAGCCATTAATTTTTTTTTTTTTTTCAAGGATTAGTTGAGATAGCTCAAATATGAGCAAACCATGCTCCCATTCACTTTGCATGTTGAGCAACAAACACAACAATATTTCAAAAAATTAACAACAAACATGAAAACCATCAAGAAATAATTGTAACATTAATGCAATCAGGGAAGAAAACATACAGACTGTAGCGATAAAGCATGCGAGAAGCCTGTTTAACAGGAAGCTTAGCCATTCCATCAGCATATTCAATAAACACATACTCAATTGGCTCACTTGAAGTACCACTCTTTGGAACATCAAACTTAATTCCAACAAACTTCCCTATCCCCACCTTCTTATGCACCACATAATCACCTGAACGCAATGTATAAGGATCTACCTTATAATTAATAACACCTTCACTATCACCTTTCAACTTCTGCAACCCTCTTTGCTGTTGCTCTTTCACTAACTTTATATACTTATCAGCTTCCTCTGAATTGATCACAGTCCTACTTGAAGACTCTCTTTTTCCATTTTCTCGTCTAATTCTCTCATTAAGCAATGAAATATCATCTTGGTCAGTGACAATTTTGTTTCTTTGACGTTGACCAAGTTTAGTGGAGGTGGTTGTACGGCTAGAAATTGAAGTTGGGAGAGTGTAAACATTGATTTTGAAAGAAAGATGGAGTCTTTTGTTGAAATTGAGGGGTTGGGAAAATGAGGTTTTGGAAGAGAAGAGTTTGAAAAGCTTAGGAGAAGAATTGAGTTTGAAGATAAGGAAAGTAGAAGAGTCAAAAGTAGCCATTGAAGTTGAGAGATGTGTAGTGAACAGAATTTAGAAAGGTAACATTTTTGGAGGGGAAGTGAAAGAGAGAAGAGGATAATCAATGGGTGGAGGTTTAGGAGAGGTTTAAGACAAAAGCAGAATTCATGATATTTGTTTTCAAGGGAAGGGAAGGGAAGGGAAGGGACTGGGAAGAGATAAACCATGTGGACAATATGTTTACAACTATATTCTTTTCTGTTAATTACCAATTGCTCTAATACTTTACATTCTTTCATCTTTTGGTCCTTAATGTTATCAAGATCTCTGGTTTAGCCCTATTGTTATATGGTACACGCAAATAAATTACAGAACTTAAAATGTGAAACTAAGCTGTTGGATCAATTATAAAAGTTACAGCAAAAACAATATCACTTGCAGCGATATAATTTAAACAATCAAGAGCCAATAAATAATTTTATTTAGGATCAAAACATGCAGAAACAAAAATCTCATTTCATTATAAAAGTTTCATGCAGCTTGGCTCCACAAGTTGGAAAGAATCATTGCTAAAGTTGCAGTAGCCATCATGTTCCAAGAAGGGATCAACACAACACTTGAAGAAGAATCGACTGAGTTCTTGTTATTACTCGACGAACCTGCACATTCCTTCAATATTTACTTTCTGATTACCTCTAAACATTACCAAAAAAAACAAGCTAACTAGATCCAGAGAACAAGCTTACCACCACCAGTGAGACATGAGAGAGGATTGACACGAAGTCCACATCGTCCAGGCAATTGTTGTGCCTCGGTGACATTAATCCCAGCCTGCTCAGCTTGTCTACTTCCTCTGTTGCTAATCATGCTGCAAATGCATTCCGGGTCCGATTTTATCACATTCTCCAGAGGATCACAGCAAGCAGAAGGCACATCTTTGGTTCCATTAAGGTAGTTGAAACAAGGAAAGAGTTGGTTCAAACATGATGCGTCTTGACCATATCCTCCTGGCATTAGAGTAGCCACCATTACTAACAGTATGCCAATTCCATAGCAGTAGCATGCCGAAAACTTGTCCATATTTTCAGGTTATTTGCTTCCTTAGAGATGAGTAGACAGACTTGGGTTCATATTTTTATATGTTGCATGATGAAGTAAGTTGGTTATCAGACATGTAACTTTGATGTTGTTAGTTGACCTGTAACTATAGTTTTGTTGTGTTGGCTATAGCAGCCGACTGTAGGCAGTTGGTGGACGGCAATGGCAGTTGGACAGGTTGAGCTAACTTAGAAACAAAATTACAAATTACTATACAGCTAGAATTAGAATAAAGTTCAACTTGCTATTTCCTCAACTTCATGCCATACTGATTGCGACTTTTTTGGGCTCATTCTGAGCAATTCTTCATTTGTATAACTTGAAATCATTATAAGAGAAATAAAATATATGTAATATCATAGAGTAAGAAGCACCTACTTGACCTACTCTATACATGGGAACAAAGAAAACATAGGGAAAGCAGTTCCACGAGTCCAAAATCAATAAATCTACACATAGTATATCATGCCAACTTCAATGAGGCTTATGTGTGGAATGTTAAGTGCCACGGCAGGGCCTCTGCAGTTCTTCCGGAGGAATGAATATCCAATGTCAATTGCAAGCTTTTTAAAATATGAAGAACTTCTCCTGGCCTTCACATATGAATGACCCATTATATATGCAACTCCTGACTCCTTTGCCTGGATCAAATCCACCAGCTCCTCCCTCACTGCAGGATCCATGCCAGGATTGGGCGGCAGCTCAAATCGTACTTGGCGTCTTCTAACCTGAGGATTCTCATCATCATAAACAGATCGTAAACTCAGAAGCGTAGGGGACTTGCTGCTCTGAATAGAGTCAATGCTAACAAAATCTTGTTCTGATACTATCAAACTCATGCTTGTTTGGACATCCCTAGTACTGATGACAGCCATCCTACCGTCAAGGGATGGACTTTCAGAACTAGTGAACTGCGGTTCAACTGCTTCCATTTGGATGAACTCGGCAATACTTTGTATAAGCTTGTTCTCAAAGTCTCCATCATCTCGCTGGATGTCCTTGTAACCATATCTCACAATGCAACGATACATGCGGTAAGGTCTCGGGCACACTCGACCAATGAGAAAACGCTCTTCAGGGGAAACATATGGCACAGGAACCGATTTAACGCACACAAAAACCAAAACCTTATGAAATGCTGGGAGGTTTGTTACAAAATGAGAGAAGATTGCAGGAACCCCAGTTGCCAATTCAGAATATATTAGCCCTATCCCTGGCACACGAACAATTCCAAGGCTAGGGCCCAATCCTAAGAGCCATTTCAAGGAAACTTTGTTGTGAAGATCATAGTTGTACTTCCTGCGAGTCCCATAATGCCAGATGTACATAACAAGCATAAAGATGACCGAGAGCACAAGTGGAGCCCATCCTCCCTGAGGAACTTTCATAAAAGCAGCTGACAAGTAGACTCCCTCAATGAACCAGAAGACCAAAAGGAATGTTGCAGCCAGTAAGACACTTTTCTGCCAAACGAAAACTATGACAAGTGCCATAAGGAATGTTGTGATGAACATTACTGTCATGCATGCAAGTCCTGGCAATCAAAATCATTAGTACAAAACATTAGCATGGACATAACCAAGAGAATAATTAATGGATCATGACCAGAAAAACAACAATATTGATGGTAGGAAAAGAAAAGAAATCATTCCAGCTACTCTGTCATTGAACAAGCACATGGTGTAGACTGATGCTGTAATTTATTAACCAACTTCAGAAATGAGAATCCCCTCAAAAGTTCTACTTTGGACCTCTCTAGCATACGAACAAATTAGTACAGAGAAAAATTCACAAATCTAGCTACAGCATCTTTCCTCCACATGAACTTCTACAAACCATGTTTAACACGCATTATTTCCGGAAAAAATGTATTTGTGATAGAATGGCTTACCATAAGCATTTCCAATCAAAGTCGTGTCTCTAAACCCAATGGTTACGGCAAGAGTAAGAATCATGAGGATCCAGTTTATTTCTGGGATGTAAATCTGCCCATAAATGTGTTTTGAGGTATGAACAACTTTTACTCGTGGAAAACATCCTAGAGCATGACACTGTTTAACAATAGAGAAAGTGGCTGTAATAACAGCTTGACTCCCAACAATGGCTGCAAGAGTAGCAATAACAAAGACAGGCCAAAATACAGGATCTGCAATAAAAAGTAGAGATCGAGTTAGTCTAATAACAAACAGAAGCAGGTCCTTTGGAATCACATTAGTTGACATTAAATTATCATAACCTGGTATTGAGTCGTAGAAACTGTTTGGTATAGAGTCAAGGTGCCTCGACAGGAAAGCTGCTTGACCCATATACTGAATCACCAAACAAGGATATATAACAAATGCAAACGCGATCTGCATAGTCAAATGATTTATTCAACTCTGAAACTGTAAAACCATTGAACGTAGTTCTTACATTGGAAATAATAAGATAGTTCATAGTAGTTACCCTAACAGATAAGGCCGTGAAATGACCCAGATCAGCAAACATTGCTTCAGTTCCTGATAAGACCAAACAAGACTTATTAGTAGCCCCTCAAACATGGCATGGCAATGATAAAAAAAAACTGCCAACACCAAGAAATCAGCTAAATTCATATCGGCAATCAGAAGCAAAAAAATTTTTGCATAATAAGCACGTTCAAATCCAACATACCAGTTATGCAAAGGAGAACTCCTCCAAGAGAAATCCAACCATCTTTTCCAGTCTGATTAAAGAACTTGATAATATAATATGGCGATAGCGCTTGAACAATCTTTGGGTTCCAATTTACAATGTTATAGATCCCAATGGAAAAGATTGACAGCAGCCATATAATTACTATTGGTGCAAACATAAACGCCACCCGATGTGTACCACAATGCTGCAGAGCAAACAAGCCCACTAAAATGACGCAGGCAAGTAGCACAAGCTCACCTACAAAAAGATAGCGTGCATGCTAGGTCACAAGTATGCCAAAATTATGATGTCCCTCCAACATGCATTAACCAGTATTATGATACCCAAAAGGAGAAAATGATAACATGGGGATTGACTTACCCTTTGTTAACTTAGCTTCAGTTACTTGTAAACCCGATACAGACGATAAAACTGCATCATGAAAAAACCATTTTAACTCGAGGTGAATAAACACAGTTTCAGAAATATAACAGTATGTACAATCAGCAGAAATGCATTACCAGAGATTGCAGGAGTTAGCACGCCATCACCTATAACCATGCAAGCACCAAACAAAACAACGACAAGTAGAGCAGTCCTAAGCCTCTTGTGCTTCTCCAAGAATCTCTTCAACGGAGAGGAGGCCATGGCCTGTGAAGAAGGGCCATATTTATATGCAGAAAGCTCTTCATCAGCTGCCTGTTGATTAGGAAGTAAGCTAAACTTTGCATGTCTGCAGAGTAACGAGTAAAGAGCAAATGCACCACCTGACATGAACGAAATAGATGAATACAATAAAATAGGAGGAGACTCCAATAAGAGCCAAATAGGCAATAACATGATATCCATATTACCTTCACCATTATCATCAGCACTCAGAAGTATGAATACATATTTAATCAAAGGCATCAGCGTCAAGGTCCAGAAAATCAAGGAAAATGCACCAAAAATAGTTTCTTCATTCTGATATTTCTGCAAATTTCCAGTAAATGTGCTAGTATAAACGTAGAGAGGCGAAGTACTGAGGTCCCCATACACTACACCAAAGCTTTGGTATGCCAATAGCAGATTCCTTGAAAGATTTATCCATGAAAGCTGCAGATCAACAAAAGTCAAAAGACAGCCTACTGTAAGCTCCAATTAACCAAAAGGAAACTATATTCTTTGTTTATCAAAGCTTTACAGTTTTCAGCGAGATGATTAACTAATATACTGCAAAGACTACTTTTTTCTTGTTTATTGAAAAAGTGGGCGAATGTTTCTCTCAAATCCAATAGTGGTTTTCAATGGAAAAACCGTAACTTTTTAGCAAACCTGAATCTCATATGATGAAAAGAAGAGCAATTAGAAAAGGCCCACTTTTAAAGTAGAAGAGCTGATACGATATTGAAGTAAAGCAGAGTGTTGTTAAAGGCTGAAATGATGACCTTTCAAAAACAAACAATTGAAAGAGCCGAACAAATTCACAGCAACAATTCAAAAACAACTCTAAAAGTGAGTCAACAGAAAAACTAAACCACGAAACACAACAACCATTCAACAATCAGACAAAATTGAACAGAAAAAAAGAACCAAACAGCTGAAAAACTGGAATCAAAGCAATCAATCAAATGAAAATCGATGAAGATTGGATGTTTAGGAAGAAATCGCAAAAAAAATAAAGAAAATAGAAGAGACCTGAGAAGGATGAGGAGAAGAGTAAAGTCCAGATTCAGGCTCCATTACATAAAGAGAAACTTTGAAACACTGTGAATAAGTGTTGGTGAATAGTGGTAGACGAAGCAAAAAAGGAAGAGAAGGTAAGAATAAGGAGAGTGGGGAGGAGGGTAAGAGTGTTTAGTTTGGATGTACGGTAATGGTAGGATTCATTAAAAAATGAGATTATGGAGTTTAAGAAATTGAAAAGAGAGAGAGCAGAAACGATGAGATGGTGTTGTGAGCAACGTAATGTAAATCATGTAGTGTAATGGAAAGAGGAGCGAAGATGCAGCAGTTACAGGTTGATGTGGGCTTTTTCATGGGCGTGCTGTGCTTCATATTTGAAGAACTATAATAATATTTTTTATCACATAAATATTGAATAATATTAAAAAAATATTAATTTTATTTGATTGAGAGTATATATTACATTTAGTAAATGTGTTGAGAAAAGAGGTAGTATTAAAAGAATGCTGGTTTTTTATTTATGTGATTAAAGTCAAGGTGAAATTAATTAATTACCATGAAGAAAATAGATTAGGAAAGCTTATCAGAGCACACAGTAGCATATGAACAGAAGGAATATTAGAAAATAGTAGAGAATATATTCAGTTATTAAGTTATCGGAACCCCAACTACCTGACCTCACATCAAACACCACTCGTCTCTATCCTTATACATAGTGATCACAATTGAACCCCAAAGTCACAGGATATTCGATTCTTGTTCCCGTTTTAATGGAGGAATAACTCGTTTGTTTTTTTTTTTTTCATGGAGGAATATCCAGTTTGATCGGGTATGTGGACGGGAATAAGAATTCTTGGATTAAAAAATTCAGAGACGGGTGGGGATGGTACTCTCTCCATCCCCGTGGGAAATTTTTGTCCCTGTCTCTTTTGGGTTCCCGACAGGGAATACCTGTCCCCGTCAGAGAATACTCGCACTCATTCTTATTATTAATATATTGATTACATATATTATGTATATATATATATATATATATACATGTTATTATTATACATACAATATGCATAATTATTTTTTACTAAACATTATATTATAAATATTATACTTTAATTATATAAATATATTTATTTTGTATATTATTATTTAAAAAAATTGATTTTTGCTCTAAAAACGGATATGGGGATCCCGCGATAATCCCCAAAATCTGACGGGGAGAAATATGGTATCCAAAATACCATCTGGACGAAGATGGTGACGAAAACTGAGGACAGATTTAAAATTCGAGAATAGGGACGGAGAAAGGGTCCCCAATGGTCCTTGTCCCATTACCATATGTACTTATACAATATACTTCAACTACCCTATAATTTATGCCTTATTTA
>CANYCX013173150.1:0-10364 GCA_948193385.1 Breynia disticha f. nivosa | reverse complement strand
CAGCATTGTAGAATATGATCATAACTTAAATTATACACACAAAATGCAACTATATTGTATCATCATAACATACTTTACACGAATAAATTAAACAAAAACAATAGCCTACAAAATATGCATGTAATCAACACATAACATCATAACTAATCAGTTTCCACTATATTGTATATGATCATAACTTAAATTCATAAAACATTTTACTAATCAGTTTGTAAGAGTTGTCAGCACATAAAATTGCCAATTAATTTGCTTAAATTGCACTGCAATCATCAGCAAATGAATGTTAATAGCAAAGCAAAGTTTTAAAAAATATATTAAGTAGAAATGAAGTGGGTGGTTTGGGTTGTTGTACTGTGTATGTCCTTCAGGTTGTAAGCCACTTTTTGGTTTGGTTAGAGGAGGATCGGTTGTACTTTCTTCACCCATTACGGTTGGACCAAACCAATACCTCTGTTGACCAATCACCACCTCACCTCCTAAACTTAACTACCTTACCTTCTTGTTTATGGTGTCTATCCAAGTTTGATACATAACTACTTTGTGTGCTACATAAGAAATCATTTCATTTTTCAACGTATACCAACTTTTAAAAAAGTATTTTTATTCAATTTTCCGACATTCTAAAGTGTTCTTGTCTCAGTTCAGCAATGACGTCGTTACCACCAATAATACGAATTATGCAAAATAGAATGCGATTAAAGATCAGAGACTCGTTTTTTGAAAGTAATCCAATGCTTGATTTAGTATTTGAATAATAATTATATAGTTATTTCGGGTAGTCAAAATATTGGGAACCGTATTTGAACATAAAGTATTACTGATATGTTTTGAGATAGTGTTACCCTTCTATCAAAAATAATTTTACATGTCACCAATTAAAAAGAAAAGGAGTTTATGGGGCTTGAATTTTATTTTATTTTTATTAATTTTCTATATATATGAGTGTAACATTTATTTCTTTTGTGGTCACAAAGTTTACAAATACTAAAAAAAAAAAAAGAGCTTGCCTTATAAGTTCTCCGTCCTTCACCTAATTGATTAAAACGACATTCCATCAAAGAAATATTGTCTTTATAAACTTCAATGACACATACATCTTAGTACCAACCTAAGTAGCAAAGCTATATCATAAAACAAACCTTCTCTCTCTCTCTCTCAGTTTGTGTGGGAGAGACGTTGTCACCAAGGCTCAGACTAACATGGAGGTGTCGCCATGGATTCGAGCTTTCCTTCTACTTGCTTGCTTGCTTCCTGCTTCTGTGAACTGCATGGTTCGACATTACAAGTTCAACGTAAGTTACATAATCACTCTCTCATATATACTTGTAGAGAATGAGAATGATATTGTTACCATGCACCCATGTTCAAGGTATGAATTTAGTTCAAGAATGTTTAGCCCTCACCAACAATCAAAAACATTCAATGCCTTGAACAATGTTATTAAAACTGGACAGAATTGGCCGGTCGAACTAGTGAATTGACTGGTCCGGTTTTATTATACAAATCGGTTCGTATTTAGCGCCAAACCGGTAAAAAGAGTGAACCGAGTCGATTTTAAGCATGTTTTCATTTATATATATCATTTTAAAATTATCGGTTCGACCACTAAACTACTTGTTCAACCAATAAGCCCGCCATCCAATTTTTTTTGGTTTGATCACTAATTCGATTATGATAAATTTGGCCTTCAATTCAAATATGACCACTATCAATAGACAACGTACTGACTTATGGAATATTCAAAATGTGCATAGAACAAATTGCTTTAGCTTCGTATGTTTATCAGAATAGATAAGGTGATTATGTTCTTCTTTAGTTTGGAGGTACAAAATGTGTTAATCAGCCTCAACTTCAAGCAGTGTTTAAATGGTGTGATTAAGTAGTTCATAAAAACACGTTAACTTGTTTAAGTGTCTATATTATCGATTTAAATGGCCTAATTAAATTAGTAAAAACCACCACTACAAGAAAATATAAATTCTCTACAACAATAAGGCAACAAATTGAGTTAATTGTATTTGTTTTGCACTTCAAAATCTCTGGTGGTTGAGTCATTTTCTTGCATTAATATTTATACAGCAAATTAAAATGCACAGTCGTGATAATTATTCATGCAATTTGTTTGAATTATTTCAAAGCTGTTAGCATTTCCTTTTCTTCACATATATGTCTGTTGACTTGATGATGAAACAGGTACCAAAGTGCGTCAATAAATGCTTAAACATTTAAATTTTTACGTTTTAGAGAGCCTGATTTTTGGTCAATGAAAATGAAGGTGCACCTGTTTTAGAACACTCGAAGTGAAATATTCGGTTCTTGTTCTAATTCGGTTCAATTTTTCATTAAAATGAATCGAATCGCTAATTATAAATCGAAACTGGTGGTTAGACTGACCTTGAACTGACCAGTTCGACAGTTCAGTTTCGATTCCGATTAGATTTTTTCATCTTTAGATCCGCTGACTATTTTTCTTATGAAAACGTTAATCTAGGTGGTAATGCAAAACACAACAAGACTATGTTCAACTAAACCTATCGTCACTGTCAATGGCAAGTTCCCAGGTCCAACTCTTGTTGCCAGAGAAGATGACACTATTCTTATCAAGGTCGTCAACCATGTCAAATACAACCTCAGCATTCACTGGTCAGTTTCTATCTACTAATCACTCAACACTTCACTTTAATATTGAAGAGATTCTGATATCACTAATAATTTTTGTGATGCAGGCATGGAATTAGACAGTTACGAACGGGTTGGGCCGACGGTCCGGCATTCATAACACAGTGTCCAATCCAGCCAGGCCAAACCTATACTTACAACTTCACCATTACTGGACAAAGAGGCACGCTGTGGTGGCATGCCCACATCCTCTGGCTCAGAGCAACCGTCCACGGTGCCATTGTGATCTTGCCTAAACGTGGCGTTCCTTACCCATTTCCCACTCCTCATAAGGAAGAAATCATTGTTTTAGGTTGGTGGAAATTTAAAAATTGCAGTATTGTTAGTCATTGTTGTAGACCAATATGTTTGTTTTAAATTTGGGGTTTGGAAATGTAGGTGAATGGTGGAAATCAGATGTTGAAGCTGTGATTAATGAAGCTTTGAAATCTGGGTTGGCACCAAATGTTTCTGATGCTCACACTATAAATGGTCATCCTGGTCCTATCTCTACTTGCTTTAAGCATGGTAATTACCAAAATTGTCTCCGATGGGAATTCCGATGGTTGTGGATGCTCTAATTACTAACTTTATTGGGTAAAATCTGGACAAAAAATGTAATGATATTGAACTATTTTTCATTGAAATGCAGGAGGATACAGATTAGGAGTCCAAGCAGGGAAAACATACATGCTAAGAATCATCAATGCTGCACTTAATGAAGAACTATTTTTCAAAATAGCCGGACATCAACTAACTGTGGTGGAAGTTGATGCCACATACGTTAAACCCTTCAAAATAGACACGATTGTTATAGCCCCAGGCCAAACCACAAACGTTCTAGTAACTGCAGACCGTGCTTCAGGCAAGTACTTAGTTGCAGCCTCACCATTTATGGATGCACCAATTGCTGTTGATAACAGGACTGCCACGGCCACACTACATTATTCTGGCACTCAGGCTAACATTGCCACGACTCTCACCGTGCCGCCGCCGACAAATGCGACCCCTGTGGCTGCAAAGTTTTCTGGTGCTCTGAGGAGTTTGAACTCAAAAGAGTACCCTGCTAATGTCCCACTGAAGATTGATCACTCATTGCTCTTCACAGTTGGCCTTGGTGTGAACCCTTGTAAAACTTGTGTCAATGGAAGCAGAGTTGTGGCTGATATCAACAATGTCACATTTGTTATGCCAAAGACTTCATTGCTTCAAGCACATTTTTTCAACATTAGTGGAGTTTTCACTGATGATTTTCCTGGAAACCCACCGAATCAATTCAACTATACTGGGACTCAACCAGCAAATTTTCAGACTCAGAAGGGTACAAGGCTTTATAGATTAGCATATAACCAGACAGTCCAATTGGTTTTACAAGATACAGGCCTGATTACTCCTGAAAATCATCCAATTCACTTGCATGGATTTAATTTCTTTGAAGTTGGTAGAGGAATTGGTAACTTCAATCCCAAGAAAGATCCTAAGAAGTTCAATCTTATCGATCCTGTCGAGAGGAACACCATTGGAGTCCCTGCAGGTGGTTGGACTGCCATCAGATTCAGAGCTGATAATCCAGGTAATTAATCACATTAACTTCTCATTATTTTATATAATAGTCATTCAAAATTTAATAAATTGAATTAACCATAATGTTGCAGGAGTGTGGTTTATGCACTGCCATTTGGAAATTCACACAACATGGGGTCTGAAGATGGCATTTGTTGTCGACAATGGAGAAGGACCTAATGAGTCACTTCTACCACCTCCTTCTGATCTTCCCAAATGTTAAAAAGAGAGATTCGTAGCCATTTTTTTTTTCTAACATGGAGTTTGGAGAGCTCGAAGAAGAGAACGACGTAAATGAGTTTAGTTCGAATAAAAATCAAGTTGTAATTTTCTTTTATTGATTTTTTTTTTGAGTTGATATTGCTCTATTATTTGTTGGAATTGCAAAGGTTTTATGTATTTCAAAATGTAATTATGAGACAAAAATAGAAATTTAAATTCTCTTGATATTTCTTTTCTCTATATATGTTTTATATATTTTTCTCTTTTAACTATTTTATTTTAAGTGAATACTCAATATTGTGAAAACTCATATAGTAAATATCCAATTAAAATAAAAATCTGACAAATTTTTCATTTACCTAATTTATTAAATAAAACACTACATAAATAAATTATTGCTTGATTCCGACAAAAATCGTTGGAAATTTCTGACAGAATATTTCCGATGACATTCGACCAAATTTCTGATAGAATCCTGCGTAAAACTATTCTTTCCTTTTAAAATTTACGCTAGTCTTTATCTCTTAATTTTAACACAAATCTTTCCCTCCGGTATTTTTGCTCAAATTTTTATAAATACCCTCTCATTACAAAATAAATACATTATATTTTTTCTCTCTAATTTAATCTCATACTTCTTTCATTCTTCCTTTTTTATTATTTCATGTTTAAATTTTCATTAATTCTATGATTCTTTTAGTTTGTTAAAACTAATTAAATATTGTATTATATTTTTACATTGTTAATTTAATTATTTATGAATCCAAGTTGTTTCATTTTTATCATTATTTATAATGTTTAATTATTTGTTATTCATAGTGTTACTTCATTATATCTTGCTATATTTTATTCAATCATACAACTTAATTAAATTTGAATATAAGATTTTATATAATTTCATAAACAACTTAAATAAATTACAAATTACAAATTATAACTTTAAGTTATTCAATATTAAATTTTTTAGGAATCCTTTACACTATTTTTAAATCATAAATATTTATTATTTTAACAAATTTTAATAAATTAATATTAATAATACAACATGTATACTAATATTAATTTTCTAAGAACGATTCCGACGGATTTCTTTACAAACTACAAATTATTTATTTATTTATATAATTCTTATAATATACTGCCGGAATCTGTGGGTAACTTTTTGTCGACGTGCGCCAAGAATTTCCCGGCACGGAAAACCGGACACTCCCAACAATTTTCATCGGAAATTTGTTTTAACGCATTTAGCCGAAAATACCGACGATCCCCGTCAAAACTTTTTGGTACCAAAATTGTCAAATTTTTGACGAAGTTCGTCACAATTAATATTTCTGACAAAAAATTTTATCCGTCAGAAAGTAATTTTCACAGTCATTTTGTCAACGACTTATTTTCGAAGAAAGTTGTCGAAAATTTTCACATTTGCAACAATTTTTGTCGAACTACATGCCTTTGTTACCAATTTTTAATGAAAGTCGAACAGCACACGAATTGACGCAGGCGGATGGGATAGATTAGGGAGGCGAAGCAGGAGAGACTCAAAATCTCCAAAATTTGTCTGAAATTTTTTACTTTTTTGTTATATCAGAAAATGGAATCTTTCCTTTAATGGAAACAAAATTGATGGATGATGCCTACTCCACTTCTTCATTTCTATTATTAAATTCTGCATTCAATAAGCCCTTTCTTTTAATGTATTTTCATGCACATGTCACCATCGATTCCCACACACAATAATACTACTCTGTGTTTTTTACCAAGTGTACCTTGGTTCAATAGTGATTGGGGCTAAATTTAGTATGATGGATTGCGGTTCGATTCCACAACTCCGCTTGAGAGAGGAATAAAACCTAACCACCTAAAACTCCTTATCGAACCAGATTAGTCTCGGCCATGTGGGTTTGAGATACCGGGATTCAAACTACTCTATGTCTTTTCACATTTCTCTTGAGTCTTGTTTTCACCATTTCATATTAGTGAACACAAATGGAGGTATTTATAGCTCAATGCCTCTCCCACTTTAACCCTACCCTTTTCTTTTTTTGTTACAATATTGTAAGAAATGCCCTGGTTAACTCACGAATAATGAATCTCAAAGAGACTTGATAAGTCAACAAGTTAGAATTTGTATATCCCCTCTAACACTACTTTAGAGTCAAGAATTAAACTTCACATCCTCAGTGTGTTGTTGTATTGATTGACCCTTTTACCGCTGAACTCTAGCATTTTCTTAAGGGTCACTTCTTGTGGAATACATATCCTCCTAAATGTCATATACTTGTGGAAAATCATTTTTGAAAGAAAAGTGGTTATTTTATTCCTTCAAATTCCACACTTAAACATGAAGAAAAAACTTGGACGAGTTTCCTTTATTTCCAACTCGAACCAGAGACAGAATATGTCTCCAATAGTTTTGATGATATATCAAATTTTATAGGAATATGGCATGTTTAAAAAGTCAAAGGTTATATACTTATGGTCTATTGTTAGTGAAAAATAGTGCTTCCTTTTTTTTTTAAGTTTGTCAATATGATTTTTTCACACAAATTAAGAAATTAATAAATAACATATAAACTGGCATATTTATTCTTCTAAATAAAGCAAACGTTGAAAAGAGAATAAAAAAGAAAAATTAATTAAGGTAATTAGGGGTCTTTTTAGGCAAAATAATAATAAAAAATTGGATTAACAATCTTTAAATAATAAAAAATTAATATTAAATTAACAAGCTTTAAAAAATAAATCTCCGTTTCAAAATAAGTATAATTTTAACTCTAAAATTTTGTTTTAAAATAAGTGTAGTTATATATTTTTACCTTATTTCTTTCCTAAAATGTCTTTATGTAAAGTTTCAGTATAGTTATTTGTTAATTTTGTTCTCGTTTCTCTCAATATCAAACATGGGTAATATAATCATTTTTAGCTTATTAAAGACATTCCTTAATTTACGTGTTTATTCCTAAAATTACACTTATTTAAAAACGAATATCGATGAAAGGGCACAAAAATAAATGTAATTTACAGATTCGTGTATGCGGTTTATTCGTTGTATAGTGGTTTTAATATCAAGAGATAAAAAAATTATTATCGATATTATCATTTAGTGCTTAATTGTCTTATTAATTTCGGCTCATCTTCTAGGAGGTAACTTCACATTTTCTTTTTAATTCCTGCAAGTTGGTATCACAACACAAGTGAGAGCGATAAAATTATTCTACTGGTTAGTCTATTTTTTAAAATTTTTTAACTTAAATATCGTCTCTCTTATGCTTCTGAATCGGTCAGTTCCTACACGATGTACGAGTGGTAAGCTTCGTCTTTATAGGATGATAAATAAATATAGACAATAAAAACAATAAATATTAAACGATCAAACTTATTGAATGGCATCTTCTTGTTGAGGGATACATCTTACCTAATTGGTCCATTTTTATTTAAAAATTTTCTAAAGCCAACTAATTTTTTATTTTTAGATTGGCTTAATGTTGAACAACATCAACCAATAATCATATCAGCACATTTAATTTAATTTTATTTTCTCATGTTTCCCATAATGTCCATATACTTCCAAAATTTACAATTAGAGTACGTCAAGAATATTTCGCAGAAGCAACAATTTTCGAGAGATTTTTTTTCCCGGTGGATTCTTATTGTCGTAGAATATGACACCGTTTGTTATTATTGTTTGAAAAAATTACAATAATTTTTTATTTATAAAAATAGTTTTAAGTGTTTAGTAACACTAAAAAATTGTTTTAATTTTTTGAAAAATTAGCATTTGATTTTTTTATCAAAAACAATTTTATATTTTTAAATTTAATACATCATTTTTAACAAAAAAAATTATTCAATTCTAATATAATTTACATAAAATATAATATAGTAAATTTTTAATTTATGATAAAATTTTGAAATTTAAAATATAATTGTTTTCGCAACGAGATTTCACATGGAAAATTATTATATTATAGAGTTATCTATACCATGTGGAGTACCAACATGCCTAAATCTATAAAAATTCTTGTAGCTACTTAAATTAATTTCAATGATTAACCGAACGTACTTGTGCTTATGATAATATATCATAATGTACATACATCTTTTTCCTTTTTTTTGGTCTGAACCTCCGGTATCCTCGACATATTGGCCGAGACTAATCCGGGTTCGGAGCGAGAGGCACAGCTCCTCCCTCACGAAGGCGACTCTCCTCGGACTCGAACCTGGGTCCAAGCTTTCATGGGAGGGTTGGATTGTCAATCTAACCAACACTTCGTGGGCACATCTTTTTCCTTTTTAGTTGGTAATTAATGACGACAAACGTACTTAACATCACTTGATCCTCAATCATTACAATATACCTATATAAGTATATATTTTGAGGATGGTGCATGATTGCAAATAATGTTAGATGTGCATGTCTTGCTAGGTTATTGGATTGCCTTTGGCTGAAGACTCTCTTATTTGTTGGGAATGTATTATATGAATAGAAAAATATTAAGTGGTTTATAATTAATAATCTGAGTTATGAGTTTTATTCAAATAAATTAATTTTGTATGAGTAATTTTGGTTATTAAGTAAAAAAGCCTTGCCGTTAAAACTAAATAGCGACCAAAATTTGGTCGTAAAAGTTGGTCGCAAAATTGTTGGTTTGCCGGTTCGTCGGGACTAACCGAAAGGCGTCTCCCTGCCATTGGTTTGTCAATTAGTTCGACCCTTTTCCTAAAATTTTCTGACAAAAAAAACAACAAACACGCATCAACACATATATTAGCTTACTAGGTATACACTTATATTGTTAATATTATTTTTTTAATAATTATATTTAGCCAAAGAGAATATTTTATTTCGTTTGTTGTAATTAAAAATAAGATATACATATACTCAATTTTTTTTTTTATTTTTTTTTTTTTTACATATACTCAATTTAATTCCCAATTGACTACTGAAGTTGCACCATGAAATTCTCTGATCTTAAATTAATGTTATTCTTCTCTTAAATATCATGCTGTAAATTTTCCTTAATGTCAGTATTATAAGGCATACAAGCTTGTTAAAGTCCTACGTTGAAATGGCAGCTTAAATAGTGACAGCAAAAAGTTATAGTAGAATTAGAATTCTTTGAAAATCAAACTCTTAACACTTTGATTATTTTTAAATTCTTATCTTTATTTTTATCTTTATTTAATCTCTATCTATTGAAAACTTTTTTGAGGCTATTTAAAGTTATTCCTATTAAGTAATAAAACATATATATTTGGTACTCCAATTTGAGTTATTTTCTCATTCATTACTAAACGACTATCAGAGCCTTGAATCTCACAGTGTATTAGAAGATTGCCTATTGAACGGAATTTCCTCCAGCGCATTGAAAAATAATTGGCCACGATAACAAACGAACTACAATAGGTGTTGCAAGGTTATTATCCTGGAATTGACGAAGATTTAATTCCTCAAAATAGTGAAACTCAAGTTGTGGCTGAAGAAAGTCACATTGCTAGTGGTTCAAAACACCATGGATTTACTGAAGTGTTTAACCAATCATTAATAGAGGTTCAGGCTACCAATACAGTGAAAAATAATCATACAAATGATTTGAACCATGTAATTATTGTTTCTGATGGCTCAAAAGATGAGGTTGATTGTCCTTCTAAAAGTATTGATAATGATGAGGTTGTCTGTTCTTTCAAAGTTATTGATGGTGATGGATTTTCATATTGATAACATTTTTTGTAGTAAAGTTTATGTTAGTGATGTTGAATATTTAGTTGTTCATGATGGTCATGATGTCAATGAGATTATTGTGGTTCATTTTAAATCCATATCCGACACACATGTTGAGAATGAAAAGTGGACGTGACAAATTTCACTTTCACTTCTTATAGCTTGATATCTCAATCAGCAGATAATGATATAGAAACCA
>CANYCX013173073.1:0-16470 GCA_948193385.1 Breynia disticha f. nivosa | reverse complement strand
AGGATCCCAATGTCATATCTGGTACGGTTTACATTTCAGGCTTTCCTATTCATATGCTTCTTGATTCGGGTGCATCATGCTCATTCATTAATTATGACCATGCCTGGAAATTTAGTTTGGGTGTAGAACCTTTAGACTGTGAGATATAAGTATCGATGCAATCTGGAGAGACTCGAGAAGTTTAAATTTTGGATGAGAAGGTGTGCATTGCTCAGAAAATTGGAGATCGGAAAGAGAAGAACCGAGGTGTGCT
This sequence comes from Breynia disticha f. nivosa, assembly GCA_948193385.1. NCBI lineage: Eukaryota > Viridiplantae > Streptophyta > Magnoliopsida > Malpighiales > Phyllanthaceae > Breynia > Breynia disticha. The sequence goes on along the minus strand of CANYCX013173073.1, from coordinate 16,217 downwards.
GTGCACATGTCTGGATTAGGATTTTATGATTATGTACATGATTTTGCGTACGTTTGGCATGTATTGTATTTTGACAGGTTATAATTGAAATAGGGTCAATTCGATTCTTATTTCTTTCATAACCTAAACTATTTTGCATATGGTGTTTAATCAACAATACATGCCTTGTAAACTTTGAAAAAAAAAATGTTTATGAAAGATGAGTTTCATTTTTCGATGTCCTTCAATTTTATCTCTTTAATGTTATCTTATATTATCAAAAATCAAAAACTTGATTTCCGAGTTCAAGTATTACTTGCAAGAGGGAAGTTAATACGTAAGTGATGGTTGAATTCAGGGGTCACAATTACTTAGTTTGAAATGCAAATTAAGAATAACAGACCGGGGACAGGACATGTTATTAGATTATGCTAGACGCATTTCTCACTTGGAGACAACATTGCCAAAGACATTTTATGAAACTAGAAAATTGGTGAAAGGATTGGGTTGCCATATGAAGCAATTGATTGTTGCAAAAATAATTGCATAATTTATTGGGTGCAACCGCAGATAGTAATTCTTGCTATACATGTGGACATCCAAGGTGGAAGCAAGGGAAGGTCAAACTTAATCCATATTCGAGGTTTTCTATTTTCTGATCATAAAGTGGTTACAAAGATTATTTGCATTGAAGTCCACTACTGGTCACATTCAATGGCATGCAGAGCACGTGCAGGAAGATTGAGTAATGAGACATCCTTCAGATGCTGAGGCGTGGCAACATTTCAATCGTGTGCATCAAGATTTTCTGGAAGAATCTCAAAACTTGATGTTGGGCTTGTGCAAAGATGGTTTTAATCCATTTAGATCATCTGGTCAGCAATACTCATGTTGGCCAGTGATCCTCACATCGTATAACCTGCCTCCGTGGATGTGTATGCGAGATGAGGTAATGTTTCTAACAGTTCTCATACCAGGTCTAAGGAGTCCAAAGAAACGATTAGATGTGTTCATACAACCACTAATAGTAGAGTTAATTAGTCTTTAGTACAATGGGGCGATTACATATGATGTCTCTCGAGAACAAAATTTCGTTATGCGTGCAACTGTAATATGGACTACTAGCGATTTTCCTGCTTATTCTATGTTGTCAGGTACGTATTCATATGTGTAGTTATATATCATTAATTTAAATTATTTTGTAATACCCTGAAATTTGTTGGAATTGATCTATGTGGAAAATAGATTAAAACGGAATTGATTTGGATCGAATCAGATGAAAATTTGACAATGCATCAATATGCAGAAACAATAACGTACGTTATTGTTAGGAATAACGTACGTTATTCAACTAAAAAGCGTAGAAATGGATTTGCATATTAACATATGTTATTTTAAACCCTAACGTACATTATCGGGAGTCAGAACAGGTTTTAAAAAGGTCTAAAACATTTCAAACTGACTCTAAAACCTTACAAACATTTCTTAAACATTCTCTCAACTTCCAGAGGTCATCATAAGGTGTTCTAATCATCCAATCTTCCTACAAACATAGAAAATACAATGTATTAACAACCAAATCATGCTCTAAGGTGAGTTTCTTATTTTTAGGTTTTGGAAGATGATTTCATGATTTTGAACTAAAATTCATGTGAAAAGGAGGTGTGTTTGGTATGGTTTTGATAGGTTTTTGCTGTAGATCATGAATTTATCAATAAGAAACCAAAACTAACATGATTTGAGCATGATTGAATAAATTCGAGATTTTGGAAATCTTTATAATTTTTTATGTTTGGAAGGATAGATTATTGCAGGATGATTAGTTAATGCTTAACAACTGATTAGATGATAGAAATCATAAATTTGTTGCCCTAGAAAGAGTTGAGAATGGAGAAAAGTTACTAAATGGTTGACAATTAGTTTATGCTTCGAATTTGATGATACTAAAGTTAGAATCAATGTAAAAATGGGGAATTAACATAATTTTTGCTTAATTTCGTACAGGAGGATCTGTACGACGAGTGGTTTGATTTTGAGGAAGTAGTGTTTTAGACGAGTTTTGCACGTATTTCAAGGTAAGTTTTCTGAGCTTCGTGTAAGTATTCTAAGTTGTGTAAGTATTCTAAGCTTCGTGTAAGTATTCTAAGCTTACTAAGTTTAATCGTAAGTGTTCTTACGCTTACTAAATTGAATCGTAAACTACATGCTTTAGACTTATTTATATGAAATTATAATTGGCCTATAATGATATGTTTGAGATTGCTAGAGTCAGACGAATCATATTAAAAATGAATGAGTTGAATGGATTGATTATATGTTGATATGAGATGGATGATTCTCTTGTGTGGTATTTCATTGATATCTTGACTTGATATTGATTAAATACTTGTGGTATCATTTGAGAGGAAATATACTCTGTGTGTTGTGCTATGTGATGTGCTATGTGAGGATACGAATGTCATTCTTATGTTGTGTGCAGATGCGAATGTCATTCATACATTTACATATTGCATGAGTATCTGTGTGACACGAGCCTGTGTGGCAATACTAATCCTGCGTGGATAAGGAATTGTTATGTGCTGTCCTGGACTTAGTTGTGTGCGGTGCTAAACCTCTCTTGTGCGGTACAGAGGTATCCTCTGCTGTGTGCGATAGAGGAATTTCACTGCTGTGTGCTATGGTGGACAAAAACCTGGGGTCATCTTGTGTGGATTTCCATTAGCATTGACATTGCATTGCATACAATTACATCTATATAATGCCATGAGATCTGTGTGATATGACTTGTTGTGTGCTTACATAAATGTATTCGTGTGTGGACTATTGATCTCTGTGTGAGATAGAACCTGTGTGGTTCATGATTGCTGTGTGTTATCCTGTATGGATGTTGATTTATGTTATTCTAATTTTGCTGTGTGTGATATGAACGTTCTGTGTGAACTTATGTTTATGACAGTAATCCTGTGTGGATTGTTGAGCTGTATGTTATTTTCTATCTATGTGATTTGTTTGACTGGGATACAGACATGCTGTAGGAAGAAAGCAGTTAGGCACGCCTTCGTGCTGATTTGTATTTTTCCCCTGCACATCATATAATTAATATAAAGCTAATAATTCTTACTTAGTATACTTTATACTCAACACCGTTTATTTTTTAAATGATTGTTCAGATCGTAGGTAGCTGCTTGACTGGACAGTGCTAGATGTGATCAGCATTTTGAAAGCTTACGTTAGAGGTCGAGCTCCAGAGTTCATTTTTGATATTTTGATTTGTACATGTTGTACATTTATGTATATACACAAAACTTTGAGTTTGATATGTTTCAAAAAGATTTTGCTTTCGCTTGTGTTTTGTTTTAAAAATGTAACAGATTGGGCCGAGGTTTTTATATCACAGCGTGTATATATCCTTTATCTTTTCTCTCTCCTCTATTTTTAGATCTAATTTTTATATCATTTCTTAAATTATTTTGTTTATCAGGAAAAATAGGATTTTAAATTTCAGTCTCACATATTTAATTATAAAATGTGTAAGTTGAATGATTTTAATTGTAGGTTGGAGCACTTCTGGAAAGTATGCTTGCCCACATTGTATGGAGTTTACTGATGCATTCCACCTAAAACACTCCCAAAAAATGTGTTGGTTTAATTGTCATAGGAAATTTCTACCACTAGAACATCAGTTTAGGAATAACAGGAATGAGTTTCGAAAAGGGAAAAAGGTACTAAATGAAACTGCACCAACTATGCGTAATGGGCATGAAGTATTACGCCAAATAGAAAGCATGGGATTGGTGAAAATAACTGTTGATGGTGCAGAAGAACACAACGCACGGTTAACAGAGATTCTGAATGGAAGGAAAAAGCATTTTTTGGGACCTTCCATATTGGGAGACTTTGCAAATTAGACATAATCTTAATGTCATGCACATTGAGAAAAAATGTATTCGACAACGTTTTTCATACAGTAGTTGATATTCCAGGAAAATCAAATGGCAATTCTAAGGCCAGATTAGATATTTGTGAGTTATGCAGAAGATCGAAGTTGGAGTCGGATGACACTGACACAAAGTAAAAAAAGGCTAGATATTCGCTAAACCGATATGAGAATAGAATTTTGTTTGATTGGATTAGATTTGTCAAATTTTCAAATGGTTATGCTTCCAATTTGAGTCGATATTTAGATTTATAAAAGCTACAGATTTTTGGACTGAAAAGTCATGACTGCCATGTTTTCATGTAAATGTTGATGCCTGTTTCTTTCTATACTTTTCTAGATAACAAATATTGGGAGCCAATTGCACAATTAAGTGCATTATTTAAGGATCTTACGCGTTATGACTTAAAATATGAAACAGTACAACCTTTACATGAGGAAGTTACTATTATACTATGCAAACTTGAGAGGATATTTCCACCCAGTTTTTTTGATTCGATGGTGCATTTGCCTATTCATTTAGCAATGGAAGCAGGATTGTGCATTTGCCGATTCATTTGCCTATCCATTTGAGAGGTATATATGTTATGTTCATCTTATAAATATTGTAAGGTTATGAAATTTTAAGTTTCTAGTTTGAAATGACATTTTATATTTTCAGGTTTCCTTGCAGATTAAAGAACATTGTTGGTAATAAAGCTCGTGTTGAAGGTTCAATATGTAGTGCATACATCGTGCAAGAGACATCTACCTTTTACTCTTATTTCAAGAATCACGAAGCAAAAAATAGAATGACTCGTAATAGTGTGTCATGATATTAAGATAAGGCGTAGACCCTGACGATTTGTCTATTTTCACATATCCTGGACGCACATCTGGAAGACTTGTTCGAAGACGTTTAACATATGTGGAGTACCACCTGATACAAACTTATGTGCTATTGAATTGTGAAGAAATTGAGCATTTGGTTGAGTACGTTAATTATTATTTAAATACATATACATTTTCAATATTTTTATTATAACATTTTTTAAATTATATTTTGTAGATATTTTTAGCATATGTCTTATGGCCTTCTCATCCAAACATCAATGGAGAAGAAGAACAAACTTTTTGGACACACAGTTCCGACAATGGATACACTATTTTGTAAGGAAATTATTCATTACTTTCCATATAGATGACAATAATTAATGTGTTTTGGAATAGTTACGACTATTGTTGTATGTGTTTTGAATTATTAACTTCAGGTCGACACAGCTGCGGGACGTACAATCGCCAACGATCACATCATTGTATTTGCGCGAGGACCTTCATGAATTGTACACACATACCCTTCATACATGGTTAATGGATATCGATTTCACACCAAAGTACATTCAGCGTCTAGAGCGACAGACTGCAGTGGCATCTCTGTTTTGGGAAAAAACTTTTGGGAATGAAGAGGAAGACTACTACGGCGTGTTAGATGAAATCATTGAGATTAACTACGTTTTGTCAACATTGAAGCATGCAATTATCTTCAACTGCTCATGGTTTGATATGACTCACCGTGGAGGAAGTCGAATTAATCCGCCGATCAAGGTTGTGGATGTTAACAAACACATGAAAATGTTGACAAAATATCGATACATTTTCGCACATCAAGCAACACAAGTATATTTTCTCAATTATCCAAAAGTATAAAAACTTTCTCTAGTAGCTCCTTTAGCTGTCTCTTCAACTCCTACAGCTCTACAGCTACCATTCAATATGATGCAATCGATACTGGAACTACTCCTGGTACAGTCTCAATCCTGAAGTCAGCCTCCTACTGAGGTGGTAATTCTGATAACTCCTCAGGAAATATCTCAGGACACTCCTGTACGATCTTCACATCTTTTACCTCTAAATTTTGTTGATTCAAATCAATCACTGAAGCTAAGTAAGATTCACATCCATCGCTCGTCGACTAGTAATACCCTTCTTTCACCATCGACCTCAACCACTACCACTTTCGCATAATAATCAACAATTGCTATATTTCTAAAGAGCCAATCCATCCCTAATATAATTCCAAAGTCAGCCATCCTCAGCACAATCAAATTTGCCAAATATGTCAATTCTACAAGTTTCAAGTCACAATGCCTCAATATATGTCTGACTATCACTATTTCTCCCGCTGGCATAGAAATAGCAACTATATATCCTATATGCTCAATACTACATTTTATATGCTCTACCACAGACTCACTTATGAATGAACAAGTAGAACCCAGATCAATCAACACTAAAGTATCATATGTAAAGATAGAAATAGTACCAATGATGACATCTGAATCCTCTATCGCCTCATCTCTAGTCATAGTAAAAAATTGAGCCTATGGTACTGCCCCTGACTCTCCAGTTGCTCCACTAGATCCAACTTTAGAGGTTACTCCTCCCCATAGAAGTAGACCCTGTACCTCGTCCTCCTCTAACTCGACTACCTCTAGAAGATGTTGTAGTCTTATTATCACTGTTGCTACTTTACCTAGATGTTCCTCCTCTTTGAGGATCTATGCTCTTTGGACAGTCTCTAGCAAAATGTACCGACTGACGACAATTATAGCACAAAGAACGTGTATCTCTACCAGTGTAGTACTTGTGCCTCTGCTTTGAAAAATAGGTGGTCTGGTGGAATGACTCCTCCCACCTCTTACTCTGCCTCTAGATTGTCTACTACCTCTACCTGAACCTCTACAAGCTCTGGAATCAGATCTCTAGCATCCACCCACTGAACTAGAACCAGGAACCTTCTGTCTCTTTCCCTCTCGCTTGCCCTCTTCGGCTAGCAATTCCTCTGCCCTGATGGTAGTCTCAAGTAAACACTCATAAGTAGGTGGCTTCATCATAATCCTGGTGCAAATATTAAACCTCAATCCTCGCTCGAACCTGTCTCTCCTCTTCTAATCAGAAAAACTTTCTCGATTACATGATGTCTTACATGTGAGTATGTTGAGGAAATATCGATCGGATCCAAGTCATGTACTTTAGGAACGTAAAGTGGAAATCTAGGAGAAACTGACATATATGGAAGAACCTGTTGAAATTCTGGATCGGATGGTTTGCAAATTGAGGAACAAGGATATTCCAATGGTAAAAGTGAGATGGAGTTTCCATTCTCCAAAGGAAGCAACTTGGGAGGTCGAAAAGGAAATGCAGAAGCATTATCCTCATTTGTTTCCAAATACAGGTATGAATTTAAATTTTGAGGACTAAATTTTCTTAATGGGGTAGAACTGCAACATCCTAAATTTTTCATTTAATTACAATTTAAATTAAAATACGTAGGAAAATACGAATAAATTTTTTGCAAAATAATAAAACTAAAATAGTAAGAAGAAGAGTGATAATGAATTTGTAGAATTATAATTCGGGAGGAAAGAAAGTTGGAATTATATAGACCAAGCAGAAAAGTTTATAGGGACAAAAGGCATACATATATATATATATATGCTTAATGTGTTTCCACCACACACTTAACTCTTTCTTCTCTCATCTTTCCTCTCCATTTGGAAACCATAAACTTCATTCCTCTTAACACAAACGTGTGTTAGAGAATTCCAAAAGGAGTTGGAAATCGAAATCTTGGTAAGTCTTCTACCTCGTTCTTGATTTACTCGTTATTTTCCATAACCCTTGTTTCCCGATCTCATATATCTTAAGTTTAAGCTCCAATTTGAGCAAACCATAGTTTGTTGGAAAGCTTAGTAGGTATATTAACTAATAGTAACCATTTTTTGGGTTAATTTATGCCTGGGAGGCCCAAAAATGTCGAAAGGAGACACTCCTTTCAAAGTGACGAATTTAGGGTTTCTTCATCAGAAGTGTTTTTCGTGTTTTGTTACTTTGGTAAGTGTCCTTAGAATTTATTGAGGGTAAAAAGAGTGTTAATTTACTTGGGTATTGAATATTGGAAAGGTATAAAGAAAAGGAGGTTGGTGATTAGGTTTTGTAAGGAGAAGAATAGGGTTAAGGTGTTTAACTTAGGAAGAATCGTAAATTTATACCTAGGGAAGTGGATGAAGGTATTAATGACGGTTGGTGAAGGTTGGTGAAATATTAAGGTGGTGGTTAGGGAACAGTATGTAAGAGGAAAGGGCATTAATGGATAGGAGAGATAAAAATAAAGTTAAGACATCCTAGGAAACGCAACCATGTATAGTTTACAGCATTCATAATATCTAGTACGCTTTTTTGCATGTTTGATTAATGTGTAATCTTTATTGATGATAGGAGATCGAAATCACGGTGAGGGAAGTTCTAACCTGAGCCGTTAGGCGTTTCTTTAAACGTTAGCTATACGAGCGCAACTTTCCTTGAAATGTGTTGTGTTTTGTGTATATGATATGTTTGATTGGATGTTGTTGGATATAGGTAAAATTTTATGGAATGTCATAATCATATGTTATACTTAAATTGTGGTTGAATTTAATGATGGTTAATGTGCCTATGTATGTTGGCTATGCTTGATGGATTCTGGATTATGTTGAGATTGTTTGATTTTTGAACTCAACATCCAATTGTAAAGCATGTCATGATCGAATTGTGAATGCATGATTTGGTTGCATAAGTAATCATTTGACATTTATGCATTTGGGGACTCTTAGGGAGAAAATAAGATGTCTAGGGGCTTTTTGTGAGCCACTAACTAAAAAGTCTCTTTGTGAGTAAAAGAAAGAAAGAGGGAGTGGTTATGGCTCTCGGTGAGCAAAATCTTAATCTGGTCGTATATGAAACATGCTACACTAGACACGTGTGGACAAACTCGAAACACATAAGTCTATAAGAGTGTGCCAACTATGGGCACTTTGTGTGCAAATTATGGCACTTTGTGTGCAAAACGATATTTGGATCCAAAATCTTATAACCTATACTCCTGGTCGATGAGGCCCATTTGCAAATGTCTAAATGAGGAATGACGATGCTAATAATGAAACAATATAAAGATGGGATCATAAGTGATCATTATAAGGAATGAATTGCCTTGTAACTTACATGCATTCTCATTCATCATCTTGTATACAATGTGCTTTTACGATATGATGGAATGGATACATATACAAAAAATAAGATGCTCTGTGTAAGTATGAACATTTGTTTTAACTATAGCAGGAATGTATATCATGTGTTAAGAAAGGTAGATTATGAAAAGGTTATGCTGATGATGAATGAGATGTTGTGATCATATCTATTATGATTATGATAATGTGTGTAATAAAGTTGAGGATTTGAGGAAAAGTGAATGAAATTTAATGCTTTTTTATTGCTTGAACGTATAAGAATGGGTTGGCAATGTTTGAAGTTGAAAAATTTCTAAGTGTTGGTGGAATTTGGCTAAGTCTGGAAAGTAGGAAACCAACCACGAATGTGATTGAATCAACTACGAACGTGGTTAGGTTTATGAACTCCCATATGAAGTAAAGAAATCAACCATGAACATGGTTGTTATAAACCATGAACATGGTTAGTGTTCTGGATTCAAAATTGAAGAAAAGAAAAAAATCACGAACATGGTTGTCATCAACCACAAACGTGATTGTGATTCTGGATTCAAAAAGTTGGGGTTTTAAGGGTTTTGGCTAGGATTTTAAAGGCACCACGAACGTGGTCCATAAGAACCACGAACATGATGGCTTTTCTAACCACTAAAATTGTTGGAAGCAAGGCAACCACGAACGTGATTGCCTATCTGTTGGCCAAACACTTGAAATTTTAAGTATTCATACTTGTTCTTTCAATGTTCCATTTGGTTCATATATGTTAAAACAATCATAAAGGAAAAATGTAGTTCTTATAAGACATATATATTTATTTTAATTATGTGTTATGATCTTATGATTGAATGAAATGGGTTAAGAATGTGAAGTTTAGGTGATTTAAACATGTATGTACGTACTTATAAATATGTTTTGGGTGAGTATATGGTAACACATTATGATTGAAATAAACATAACTCTTAGATTGCTATATATATGTGTTGTATGTTGCCATGAATACTATGAATGAAAGGAAGTTGTCCATTTCGGTAGTATAGCTTTTCAAAACTCACACGTTTTATGCCTGCACGTTGGGCAGGGACTTGGGGAAGAAGATTTTGGGTAGGAAGTTAAAGGTTCTGTTGCTTGTTGCTGACTCGGTTACTAGAACGTAAAGAACCAAGGTGGGTCGTGTACTCGGGGTTTTTATTAGATCATGTATTGTAAAATTTCATACTTCCTTTTTGTTAGGTTATTATTGAAATGGGATCAACTAGATTCCTTTTCTTTTATAACCATAATCATTTGTAACCTTGGTCATTTTGAAAACAATTTACCTTCTTAACTTTTATGCAAATTGATTATGTATATTAGTGTGTAAATTTTAAAAATTGAGTATGTAGCTTTTATATATTATCTTTTAAATTATTTCTTTTCAAATTCATGATGTCCAAAATTGAGTATCATTGTGAGGGAATTATTATATTAATAAAAGAAGGTTGTCGAATTCGGGGGTCACATTTAGTGGTATCAGAGCCTAGGTTAGATTTAAAAACCTCGGCTTCAGGAGTTATGGGTTCTGTCATGCATTATTTTGGATTTTTCCAAAATGTATTTTAATAGCATGCATGCTAGATGTGGGAAAATGTACATTGTCTTCTCAGGATTTCTAAATGGAGACCTTTTCTGTTCTTTGGATTTAGAATGGAACAGGGACAAGGAGAGAGTGCACGTGAGGCGTTGGTTCTTTAGAGTCGATCTTGGGAAATGCAAATGTTCCCAATGAAAGTGAACAAGCACGGTTCAATCCTCAAGCACAAGCTCAGCCTCAGGTTGTTTAACAACTCTTAGATCTTATAGGAGCGACAATGAGAGAGTAGTTGGCTCAAGCTCAAAGAGTAGCGATTGATAAAAACTATGAGCAAATTTGAAAGTTAGGAGGCAAGCCTTTTTCTGGCACGACTGACCCCTCTGTGGCCGAAGATTGGATAAGGGACACAGAGCGAGTTCTAAGGAGGATGCAGTGCACCTCTGTGCAGAAGGTTCTTTAAGCTACATCCTTGCTGGAGGTCGAAGCGATCAATTGGTGGGAAATGGTCTTGGGAAGTTTTGTTGAGCCTCTTATAATAACGTGGGAGGAATTCCAGAAAGTTTTTGCTAATAAGTACACTCCACAGGTGTACCGGAGAGAAAAGAAGGCAGAGTTTCTCAACCTGAAGCATGGTGATCTCTCTGTAGCAGATTATAAAGTCAAATTTACTCGTCTTTCGCGATATGCTCCAGAGGAAGTGGCGACCGACGAGGCAAAACGGGATAGATTTGAGATGGGTCCCAATAGAGAGATTAGTCTGTTATTGGCAGACCAACCCCCTACTTACTCTGCTTTGTTCACAGCTGCATTTCGAGCAGAGAAGGCATGTGGTGCAGAAAACCCTCAAGAGGCCAAGCAGGCCAAACCTGTTGAAAGTTCTAGTGGAGAGAAAAGTTTCAGCCTACGTAGGTCTGGAGTGACCAAATTTAAGAACCACAGTGGAAGAGGAGGGAGCTCTAGGGGAAGATAGATTACTAGACCAAATGAGAGGAGTAGGTTTGAAGGAAGAAGAGATGCTGACATGACCTGTTATTACTGCCAGAAGAAAGGGCATTTGGCTAGAGACTGCTATTAGAAAAAGAATGATGAAGCTAGAGCTCAGCGTTCTCAAAGCAGTGTGGGAGACAACCGGACCAATGTTAGTGGAAACATGGGTAAGGGAGCTCATTCAGGAAAGGTTGCAGTACAATCTCGAGGTTCCTGACCTAATCCTCCCCCAGCACTAGCAGCACCTCAGGCCCGAGTCTACGCTATATCCTGGGATAGAGGCGGTGGATGACCCGAATGTTATCTCTGGTACTGTTTACATTATGGGTTTTTCAATTTATATGCTTATAAATTTGGGTGCATCGTGTTCATTTATTGACTATGATCATGCATTAAAATTCAATATGGGGGTAAGGTTCTAGATTATGTTATAGAAGTGCTAATGCCATCTAGGGAGGTGGTACGAGTGAAAAAGGTGGTGAAATCCTGTCCAATAATGATAGGTGATCGTGAACTCCACGCTAATGTAGTGGTAATCCATATAGAGATTTTGGATTGATTTTGGGGATGGATTGGCTCTCTAAACATCGAGTTGTGGTGAATTGTTTTGCAAAAGAAGTCTCAACTGAGGTTGATGGCTAGACAGAAATATTATTTGTGGGTGATAGACGAATGATACCCTCCTGTTTAATATCTACCATACAAGCCGTAAGCTTGATGAAGGGGGGATGTGAATCATACTTGGCTAGTGTGGTAAATACCACAAAACCAAGGTATGGGTGTCTTAAGTTCCATTAGTATGTGAATATCCGGATGTATTCCCAGAGGATTTGCCCAGATTACCTCCTAGTAGAGAGGTTGATTTTCAAATTGAGACCATACCAGGAACAACTCTGATATCAATAGCATCATATCGAATGGCTCTGGCCAAATTGAATGAGTTAAAGAAGCAATTGGAGGAATTGCTTGAAAAAAGGTTTATTAGACCTAGTATTTCTCCATAGGGAGCGTCCGTTATGTTTGTCAAGAAGAAGGATGGGAGTATGCAGTTGTGCATTGATTATCGTCAACTAAAACGGGTGACAATAAAGAATAAATACCCGCTACCCAGAATTGATGATCTTCTGGATCAGTTGAGTGGTGCAGTGGTGTTTTTGAAAATTGACCTAAGGTTTGGGTACTGGCAGTTGAAAGCGGAGGAGAAGTCAATGCCTAAAACAGCGTTTAGAACTAGATATGGCCACTTTAAGTTCACACCAATGCCATTTGGGTTGACTAACGCTCCAGCCGCGTTCATGTCCCTGATGAACAAAATGATCCAACCTTATTTGGATAGTTTTGTGGTGGTGTTCATAAACGACATCCTCATCTACTGTCAGAGTCGAGGTGAGCACGAGGAATATCTTCGGGTGGTGTTGTAAATATTGAGGGATAAATAGATGTATGCTAAATTCTCCAAGTGTGAATTCTAGCTGGTAGAGATCGCATTTTTAGGCCATGTGATCACTAGACATGGTGTTCAACCAGATCCCTCGAAGATCAAAGCGATAGAAGAGTGGAAAGCTCATAAGAATGTGACGGAGATTCGGAGTTTTCTAGGTTTAGTAGGTTATTATCAGAGGTTCATTCAGGATTTTTCAATTCTGGCAAGACCTCTGACTAGCTTGTTGAGAAAAAATGCTAAGTTTGACTAGAAGGAAAAGTTTCAAGGGAGTTTTGAAGAGATTAAAAAGAGGTTGACAGAGGCTCCAGTATTAACTTTGTGGTCAGAGGATGGATAGTATGTATTGTACACTGATGCTTCTGGGATGGGATTAGGTGGTGTTTTAATGCAAAATGGAAAGGTGATCGCATATACTTCTAGGCAGTTGAGGCCACATGAGTTGAATTATCCGACGCACGATTTAGAACTTGCAGCGATCATTCATGCTCTGAAGACTTGGAGGCATTATCTCTATGGAGAAACCTTCAAAAAATTCACTGACCATAAAAGCTTAAAATACATAACCACCCAGAAGGAATTGATTCTCAGGCAAAGGAGATGGATTGAGCTATTAAAGGATTACAACTGTTCGATTTAATACCATCCTGGAAAGGCTAATGTTGTAGCCGATGCACTTAGTATGAAATCTCAAGTAAAGGGTGATGTCATTGCATATAATGTGGAGTCATTGTTTGCGATGAGAGAGTTACGACTCGAACTGCAAGTAATATAAGAAGGGTTGCTAGCGAACATATCAATAAGGCCAGTAATGCAAGAACAAATTAAGGAGAGACAGATGGAAGATGAAAAGTTTATGTTTGTAAGGAAGAAAGTAGAAAGACGAAGAAACACACCATATGAACTTGATTACAGGGGAGTTTTATATTATGGAAATAGGTTGCGTGTGCCTAATTTTTTGGAACTAAAGGAGGAGATTTTTAAGAAGCACACTCTTCTCGATATTCAGTGCATTCGGGCAGCACTAAAATGTATCAGGATTTGAAACTATTATAATGGTGGTCGAGCATGAACAAAGAAGTTCCAGAGTTTGTGGCAAAATGTATGAGTTGTCAGCAAATCAAGGCTGAACACCAAGCTCCAGCTGGAAAGATTCATTCTTCAGCCATTCCAGAGTGGAAATGGGAGCGAATAACAATGGATTTTGACATTGGGTTACCTAGAACTTTTTGGAATCACTATGCAGTGTGGGTGATAGTGGACAGATTGACCAAATCTGCACATTTTCTGGCAATTAAGCAAGATGATTCTCTCGATAAACTAGCTGAGAAATATATGGATGAAGTGGTTAGACTGCATGGAGTACAGATTTCGATTGTTTTAGACCGGGATCCTTGGTTTACTTCTCATTTTTTGGGCAGTTTACAGAAAGCTATGGGTACAAGTTTGAATTTTAGTACAGCTTTTCAACCCCAGACTGATGGACAGTCAGAAAGAACGATACAGACTCTGAAGAATATGATGAGAGCCAATATTATGAAGTTCAGAGGCAACTGGGATGAATATTTGCCACAGATAGAATTTGCATACAATAACAGTTTTCATTCCAGCATTAGAATGGCACCGTATGAAGCTCTTTACGGTAAGAAGAGCAGAAGTCCAGTGTTTTAGAATGTGGAAGGATTCCGACAAATTGAAGGCCCTGAGTTAGTGCAGCAAATAGTGGAAAAAGTGCAGGTGATCAATAAATGCATTAAGGCTGCTCAAGATCGACAGAAAAGCTATGGTGATCAACATCGTCGGGAAATTTCTTACGAAGAAGGGGAGAAGGTGTTTTTGAAAGTATCACCTTGGTGAGGAGTTTTGAGGTTTGGTGAAAGTCAAAAGTTGAGTCCACGATTTATTGGCCCGTTTGAAATCATTAAAAAAATGGGACCCTTAGCATATCAACTCCGATTAACAGACGAACTTTCTCCATTATATGATGTCTTTCATGTGAGTATATTAAGGTGATACCGATCGGATCCAAGTCATGTAATTAAGGAACCTGAAGTGGAAATCTCGGCGGATCTAAAATATACAGAAGAACCTGTTGAAATTCTGGATCAGATGGTTCGCAAATTGAGGAACAAGGATATTCCAATGGTCAAAGTGAGATGGAGTTTCCATTCTCCGAAGTAAGCGACTTGGGAGGTCAAAAAGGAATGCAGAAGTGTTATCCTCATTTGTTTCCGAATACAGGTACGAATTTAAATTTCGAGGACGAAATTTTCTTAAGAGGGTAGAACTATAACATCCTAATTTTTTCATTTAATTACAATTTAAATTAAGACACGTAGGAAAATATGAATAAATTTTTTGCAAAATAATAAAAATAAAATAGTAGGTAGAAGAGTGATAATGGATTTGTGGAATTATAATTCGGGAGGAAAGAAAGTCGGAATTATATGGACCGAGCAGAAAAGCTTATAGGGGCAAAAGATATATGCTTAATTGTGTTTCCACCACACACTTAACTCTTTCTTCTCTCATCTTTCCTCTCCATTTGGAAACCCTAAACTTCATTCCGCTCACCACAAACGTGTGTTAGAGAATTCTAGAAGAAGTCGGAAATCGAAATCTTGGTAAGTCTTCTTCCTCATTCTTGATTTACTCGTTATTTTCTGTAACCCTAGTTTCGCGACCTTATATATCTTAAGTTCAAGCTCTGATTTGAGCAAACCATAGTTCGTTGGAAAGCTTAGTAGGTATATTAACTAGTGGTGACCATTTTTTGGGTTAATTTATGGTTGGGAGGCCCAAAAACGTTGAAAGGAAACACTCCATTCAAAGTGACGAATTTAGGGTTTCTTCACCGGAAGTGTTTTTCGTGTTTTCTTACTTTGGTAAGTGTCCTTAGAATTTATTGAGGGTAAAAAGAGTGTTAATTTACTTGGGTATTGAATATTGGAAAGGTATAAAGGAAAGGAGGTTGGTGATTAGGTTTTATAAGGAGAAGAATGCGGGTTAAGGTGTTTAACTTAGGAAGAATCGTAAAATTATACCTAGGGAAGTGGATGAAGGTATTAATGACGGTTGGTGAGGTTGGTGAAATATTAAGGTAGTGGTTAAGGAAGAGTATGTAAGAGGAAACGGCATTAATGGATAGGAGAGATAAAAACAAAGTTAAGACGTGCTAGGAAATGCA
This sequence comes from Breynia disticha f. nivosa, assembly GCA_948193385.1. Lineage (NCBI taxonomy): Eukaryota > Viridiplantae > Streptophyta > Magnoliopsida > Malpighiales > Phyllanthaceae > Breynia > Breynia disticha. The sequence continues at coordinate 95 of CANYCX013173073.1, read as the reverse complement.
ACCATGCATAGTTTACAACATTCGTAATATCTAGTATGCTTTTATGCATGTTTGATTAATGTGTAATCTATTATTGATGATAGGAGATCGAAATC
>CANYCX013170325.1:0-10370 GCA_948193385.1 Breynia disticha f. nivosa | reverse complement strand
TAAACATTAAATATTATTTACGAAACTTTTCTCTGAAATTTTTAAAACTGAAAATTGTAAACATTAAATAATATTTACGAAAGTTTTCTCTGAAATTTTTAAAACTAAAAATTGTAAACATTAAATATTATTTATGAAAGTTTTCTTTGAAAATTTTAAAACTGAAATTTGTAAACATTAAATATTATTTACGAAAGTTTTATCTGAAATTTCTTAAACTGAAATTTTAAGAAATTTATGTAAAACTAATTAAATATATGTAAAACTGAAAAAATCATGTCTTTTACGAAGGTTTTTTCTCAAATTTTTAAACATTAAATATTATTTACGAAAGTTTTCTCTGAAATTTTTAAAACTGAAAATTGTAAACATTAAATAATATTTACGAAAGTTTTCTCTGAAATTTTTAAAAATGAAATTATAATATATAAAAGAAATTTGTAAACATTAAATATATTTACGAAAGTTTTCTCTGAAATTTTTAAAACTAAAAATTGTAAACATTAAATATTATTTACTAAAGTTTTCTCTGAAATTTTTAAAACTAAAAATTGTAAACATTAGATACTATTTACGAAAGCTTTCTCTAAAATTCTTAAAACTGAAATTATAATATATAAAAGAAATTTGTAAACATTAAATAGTATTTACGAATTGGCTCGAGATGAACTTTGTTATAATCGAGATGAATTGGCAGGAGAACACTTTGTTTTATTTTCACAATTGAATGAGGATAAAAAACGAATATATGATATTGTCATGCAAGCCGTTAACGATGATAAAGGAGGCATATTTTGTGTATAGTTATGGAGGAACAGAAAAAACGTTTATTTAGAAAACATTGTCATCAGCTCTACGTTCAAAGGGTGATATCATTTTGACTGTTGCATCCAGTGGTATAGCTTCTCTTCTAATTCCTGGTGGTAGAAGAGCACATTCAAGATTTTGCATTCCACTGGTAGTTAATGAGGATTCAACTTGCAATATCAAATAGGGCAATCAGTTAGTAGAACTTATAGAAAGAGCACGACTAATCATATGGGACGAAGCACCAATGGTACACAAATACTGTTTCGAGGCATTGGATAAAACTCTTAGAGATGTTTTGCGATTCTCAAGACATAATAGCTATGATCTACCATTTGGAGGTAAAGTAGTTGTTTTCGGCGGTGATTTCAGACAAAGGCAGTAGACAAGATATCTGTCAGCTTCATTGAATGCATCGTATTTATGGAAGTCTTGCAAGGTCCTCAAATTAACGAAGAATATGAGATTACAATCTGAGAGTATGAACCCTGAATTAGAAGAGCTTAAAACTTTTTCTTAATGGATTTTAAATGTTGGAGATGGTAGAGTTGGAGGAGAAAATGATGGTGAGACAATTTTTAATATTTCAGAAGATATCCTCATCAAAAACACCTCAAATCCCCTTGCATCAATAGTTGAAAGTACATATCCAAATCTGTTGAAAAATTCTAAAAATGTCACGTACTTACAGGAATGCGCGATTCTTGCTCCTACACTTGATGTGGTAAATAAGGTAAATGACTTTATGATGTCAACTTGGCCGGGAGAAGAAGTAGCATACTTGAGTTCTGATATTATATGCAAAGTTGATGAATCGTCAAGCAGTCGAGATGGCATTTACACACCAGAGTTTTTGAATAGTATTACTGCATCTAGAATGTCAAATCACAAGTTAACTTTTAAAATCGGTGTTCCTGTTATGTTGTTATGCAATATAGATCAACATTCTGGACTGTGTAATGGTACACGATTATCAATTACACAATTAGAAAAACATGTTATAGAAGGTGAAATTATATCTTGATGTAACGTTGGACAAAGAGTTTTCATACCACGACTACTATTAACCCCTTCAGATGTCAGGTTGCCCTTCAAATTTCAAAGAAGACAGTTTCTATTAGTTGTCTGTTTCGCCGTGACTATCAACAAAAGTCAAGGACAATCTCTTTCAAACACCAGACTTTACCTTACAAAACCAGTTTTTTCTCATGGTCAAATGTATGTTGCTATTTCTAGAGTCAAAAGCATATATGGTCTAAAGATACTTATATGTGATGATGACAACAAAGTGTGCAGTTCTACGAAAAATGTATAAGGAAGTATTGAATAAAATAATTTTTCATATATTCCAATTTTTCAATATTTTCTATTATATTTTGTTCAATCATCAAATACCCGACATATCGCGCGGGTTTTGGACTAGTGACATACTATCCATACATACTTACATGTCGATTTTGTAACACAAAAGTAAATACATGTCAATTTGTTTTTAACACAACACATCATGCCGTCTATGTCAGAATCTCGTTAAAAATAGTCTTATTTATTACCCTTTATTTTGATTCAAATGATCGAGAATTTAGGTAGACTCTTATTAAATTTGGTCAAAACAAATTAAATTTGGTTCAAATTTAATCTAGAAATATTAAATTTGATATTGATATATTTCTAAATTTAGTATAAATTTATACTACTCATCATCAATCGTCTAGCAAATTATAAGTTTTATTTTTAATTGTGGAAAATTTATTCCATATTCATCTAAAAGTTTGTTTCCCTTTACAATATTTTCTACATCTGTTACTGTTTGAAACATATGTTAATTATTTGTGTTGACAAACACCACCTATTGGATGAAATGACAAATTCAAACAATTGAATGTTGTAGCAATATGAAGACAAAATAGAAAAAAAATTGAAAATAGGATAACTAAAAATTTGTTTGGAAAAAATGGAAGGACATACCATTTTGATTTTGGGAAGGACATACCATACATACATACAAAAAGATTTTGTAAAAAAAAAAATATAAATATCGATTTGTTTATAAAAGAACGCAACAAGTGGTCTCTATCCGAAATTTGACCTTAAGAGTTCCTTCAAAAATCGAGATTCCCCAATCAGTCAAAATAAGGGAAAAGACAAAACACCCCTCCTGGAAAGACAGACTCTTTGTCCAACCTCGATTTTCCAGCACGTTGACCTTCCCACTTCCCATAAAGACACATCCGTCCTTGACGCCAAGGACCCTCTCGTCATTCCATAACAAAAACACAATAGAATACAACAACGGACCCCACTTTCCCTCCACGTCAGCTCAACTGGACCCCACCTCAACCAACCAGCATTAAGCTAGTGCCACGTGTACCCGTTGAATGAAAAGCAACAAGTAGGAGGCAACAGAGAACCAAAATTCAAAATCACAAAATTCCAAACCAACTACAAAAGTCTTCCCTCTTGAGAGTATAAAAAAACCCCGCTCCTTTACTTTCTCTTTCTTACCACTTCACTACACACCAACTCAACTCAACTAAACTTAACTAAACATTGAACTGAATTGAATTGAATTGTTTTGTTTAAATGTTTTGAGAAGGTGGCCATACTCAAATGTGATGGGAAGTGGAGTCTCAACCCTCTTCCCTTGTTTCAAACCCAACCAACCTCCTCAACAGGACTTAATCTTCACTGCTTCTGAGCCGTTGGATGAAACCCTAGGCCATTCCTTCTGCTACGTCCGATCTTCCAACCGTTTTGTTTCCCCAACTCCTTCTGATCGTTTCCTCTCTCCATCACAATCCCTCCGCTTTTCTCCACCTCGACCCGACCCGCTTTCTTTCAAATCCATTTCTGGTGCCTCCGTCAGTGCCAATACTTCCACGCCTAGAACAGTCCTCCAACTTGACAATATTTACGACGATGCCACTGATGTATCTGCCGGTGTTACCAACGATTGCTTGAAAACTGCAGGGAGCATTGTGGCCAATGGCTTTGAGAGTACGGCGTCCTTCTCGGCTCTTCCTTTACAGCCAGTTCCACGCGGCGGTGAGGGTTTCTTCATGTCTGGTCCAATTGAGCGTGCCGTGGCTCTGTCCGGTCCAATTGAGCCCAACCAGGGCGGTGATGCTAGTGGCCGAGTTCATTTCTCAGCTCCATTAGGAGGTCTTTATAAGAGGAAAAGGCGGAAGGGAATTTCGGGGATTAAGAAGGCCATTTATCGAAATTTGACCGAGAAGAATAGACCGTGGGTGGTACCAGTGTTGAGGGAGAATTCGGAGAGAGAACAAGAAAGCTGTAATAATAGTAGTAATGTGCAATGGGCGTTGGGGAAAGCGGGGGAGGATCGCGTACATGTGGTTGTATCAGAGGAGCAAGGGTGGTTGTTTGTTGGGATTTACGATGGGTTCAATGGCCCTGATGCCCCTGAATTTTTGATGGCTAATCTTTATAGAGCTGTCTATAATCATCTTCAAGGTTTATTTTGGGAAATCGAAGAGGATGAGTCTAAATCTCAAGTTCCAGCAATGAATGCTGGTGAAATTGGGATTTGTTCTTCTAATTTTGAGGCGAATTTAGTTAGTGAAGTTTGTGAAAGTGAGACATTAGAGGGAAAAGAATCAATGGATGTTAAATATGATGTGGAGGGTGAGCAAAGAATGAAAAGAGTAACATTTGAGACAGAAGGGGTTGGGGTTAGTCAGAGGAGGAGACTGTGGGAGCTGCTTGCAGAGGATGATTTAGAAGACGGTCTTGATCTATCTGGGTCAGAGAGGTTTGCATTTTCTGTTGATGACGCGATCAGTGTAGACAATGCAGAGTCTGCAGTGAGTAGGAGATGGTTGTTATTGTCGAAATTGAAACAGGGTTTGTCTAAACATAGAGATAGGAAATTGTTTCCATGGAAATTCGGTTTGGAGGGAAAGAAAGAAGATAAGATGGAGGTGGACGTGGAGGTAGAGGAGAGTAAAGCACCGGAAGATGGGGGTTTGAAAAGGAAACGTAAGGTTGGACCAGTGGATCATGAATTGGTTTTGAGGGCATTGTTGAGAGCATTAGAAGTGACAGAATTAGCATTCTTGGATATGACAGATAAGGTGTTGGATACGAATCCTGAGTTGGCATTGATGGGTTCATGTTTATTGGTCGTATTGATGAGAGATGAGGATGTATATGTGATGAATGTTGGTGATAGCAGGGCTATTGTAGCTCAGTATCAGCCTCGAGAGGTTGGTTCTAGTGCCGATGACAACGTTTTGCGTACAGAAGGCATAATTGAGGGTCCTGCTGAGTCACTGAGGTTGACTGCATTGCAGTTGTCAACGGATCACAGCACAAGTATTGAAGAAGTAAGTTTTCAACTTTAGCCAGCTCCTTCAGTTTGATTGTTATCAGAGACTTTTGTTTAAAAGTGGTTGAATAATTGAGACTTACATTTATTGTGGTTGATTATGAGATGAAAGTGATCTTTCTAAATTGAAGCATTACCTTTTTCTGGTTTTATTTAATGATTCAGAAATTCCAACGTATCTATTTGGAAATTATTCATATCAGTCTTAGATTTAAAATCTTGAACGTGAGATGACCTATTGTAACCCTGTCATGTAACACACTGCTGCAGTTATGGATAACATGCTTGTAGACTTTCTCACTGGGCGTGTTTAGGACAAAATGGTTTTTCATGATACCTATTTTTTTTTCTCAAACGCTTTCAATATTAATTTTTTGTCTTTTTAAATCTCACTTTCCAAATGTTAGGTAAGCGAATAAAAATAAGTCGAAATGTGAATATTTTCCTTATAAATTCCCTCTTGGCTGTTGAAAGAAAAAAAAGATTCATGCATTTGAAAATTTTGTCATATTTTTACTTTTGAGTTGTTACTATCAGTCAAATGGGTGCCCTGTAACATTTTCTTCTTTGTGAACGGGAAGATGGAATATGGAATGGGCGCCATGTAACCGTTTCACAATGAAGGAAGATGGAAGGAAACTTCCTCATGCATTTGTTTTTGTTGAGTGGTATGTTGAAATTGGATGTCAGTGTCACTATTATTGGATTGTTTGCATCTGAAAGACTTTTTTCCCTGGTTGATATATTCATATGGTATCATTGGCTTTTATTGATTTAATTTCTGATCGTATCTGAGCTTTGTACATTGTAAAATGATTAAGGGCTAAGGCTACAACTACTATAGCAAGCAACCTGTAGATGTTATCTTATCATAAATGCAGTAGCTATCATGCTTGTCACTTGTGCATAATTTATTGTTGTTTGGATTGATGTAGCAATTCATGCTAATTGGATCTGTAAAAACACAATTTAGTCACTCATTTGTCTTACTCAAATACTTGACTGAAATCTACAAGTTCATTCTAATTTATGTTAATTATTTAGTCAAACCATAGACTGGTTTCAAGTTCAAACATATATGAAATTGATGAATGACAAATAATTATTTTTGTACTATCCAACTTTTTTTTTTTTAAATTATACAACATATTAATATCTGATTAAGTTTGCCGGCTAATCAGCCAAATTTAAGTTTACCTTGACTAGCTATCTAGTTGCTCAATTTAAGTTGCATTTGGGTATTTTTCTGGTCAAGTCAAAGCAGCTCAATAATCACTTGTCACCATATCAGTCATGGTGCATGCATTGATGGCTTCTTGATCTTGTCTAATATGATTTGCGTTTATACTTCAATAATATTTTATTGCAGCTAAACTTTTTGATCCAGTTCTTTGAATGTTAGTCATGCTTCTAAAAAGAGTTCTTGTGTGTGTTCACATTAAGCTTTTTTTTACGTATTATACACAGTGAGCTTGCATATGCACCTCGTAAATATCTTAATCTTGCATATGTGAAGTGTGTCGCATGATATACACCTGATCAATTTGTTGCAAGTTGATATGCATCTCGTGTACCAAATATGATATGAGGCCTTTGCATTGGTTGTATATGGTAAAGATTTGGTGCACAAATGATTTTTCTATGATTGGGAAGTTCCTGAACTCATCTTAGCTTTGCATGTTTACTTCTTCCTTTTTGGATAAATCAGTTTGTCTTGAGTGCTTATGTCTAATGTTTATTTGCACTTGGATTAATAACGATCCATTTATTAAGTCAATGAAATTCTAATTATTTGTCAATTTGTGCAGGAAGTCGCAAGAATTAAGAATGAACATCCAGATGACAGCCAATGTATAGTTAATGATAGGGTGAAAGGTCGTCTTAAGGTTACTAGAGCATTTGGGGCTGGATTTCTGAAACAGGTATGAAAAAAGCTTATGTAACTGGATATTTGTTTCGAGGTTATGACATGGAAAGTAAGTTCGCTGATGTATTATGTTTGAACAGCTCTATTGTATTTGAAATTTATATTTTTTGTATGATAAATATGATTTATAAGAACATTTTCTCAATGCATGGTTGTATTCATAAAGAATAGTTATGTTATTACTTTGAATTGGAAAATGATGTTATAGAAACATGTTGATGCTTTTTTCTCATATTATGCTCATTTCATATTATATTTATGAATATGATACATGTTCAAGTCCACCCATTTTATTTGTGCAACTATTTACTCACACAACACAATTGAGTTTGCACATCTGCGTGCATTCAACTTAGCACATTCTAGCTCAAGTTTTTCTTTGTAGATTTATTTGCATTTCTGTGTTCTTTGGGTCATTTCTTTTTCTAATTGTGACCTGTCATATCAGCTTTCAATTTAATTAATTTGATAGCCTTACAGGTGCATCAGATTGTGCTTATCATTTTAATATGCTTTCTGTGCTTCCCGCCCTGTTGCTGTTCACTTTTGCTTGAAGGGGGGGTTTGTGCAATAAACGTAGCTTTGCATGTACCCTTAGGCAATAACCTATTTGTAATTTTGTTGTTCTTCTATTTCACTGAGCTCAAACATTCAAAAATTGAATCTTGTGCTCATCGATGCAGCCCAAGTGGAATGATGCCTTACTGGAAATGTTTCGGAATGAGTACATTGGCACTGCACCATACATTTCCTGCTTGCCATCTCTTTGTCATCACAGTCTGTGCCCAAGAGATCAGTTTTTGATCCTTTCATCCGATGGACTATATCAATATCTGACCAATCAGGAAGTAGTTACACATGTTGAGAGTTTTATGGAGAAATTTCCAGAGGGTGACCCTGCACAGCACATCATTGAAGAGCTTCTTTCTCGTGCAGCCAAGAAAGCTGGTGTGGCCGAATTCGGAATTCTCTTTGTTCTTATGATTTTTTTGTGCTATTCAATTCATAATTGTTAAGTCTGGGCTGATCTTCAAATTTTGGTTGTTCTGTCCACAGGGATGGATTTTCATGAGTTGTTAGACATCCCACAGGGAGATCGTCGGAAGTATCATGACGATGTTACTGTTATGGTGATATCCCTCGAAGGAAGAATCTGGAAATCATCAGGAAAGTACCTTTGAACATTTCATGCATTAGTCTCTCAAATGAAAACCTCTTAAAGAGATACAAGGCAGATTAGAGTTAGAATGAGGATGGATCCATTTTTCATGGGTCAGAAACTAGCGGCGGGTGGGTTGGTATACAGTTAACAGAATTGCAAGTTCAAAAGATAAATTAGCACACTAATGCTAGTTAACCATGAATAGTTGAAAGAAAATAGAAGAAAATGGAGGGAATGTATGTGCAGTAAAAATGCTTCAGGAATGCTCTCTAGGAGGTAAAGAAAAGGTGAAAAAAGAAATTGGTTTCTTTTATTTTAATTTTTTGAATTTGCTTTTGGTTTAGACTGATGTTTAGTTGAAAAGGCTTAATGTTTGTCCATTCATATTGATAGGTTACCATTTTGTTTTTGGTAGAAGTCAAAAAGGAGTTGTGAGTTGGTCGGGGTATACTCAACTCTGAGCATTTCCTAGTTAGTGAGGTCTGTAATTTTGAAGGTGGATTTCCATCGGTGCGGTTTCAATACAATTAATTCATTGTATGCAATGGCCCAGAAACTGTGCCTTTGAGGAAAAAAAAATACTTTCTTTACACCCCAACCATGCATGTAGACTTCTTGCAGACCTAATTGAAAAAAAAAAGAAAAGAAAAAAGACCAATGCTTTACACCAGAAAAACAACTAGAAATATTTCATTTTTTGGAAAAAGAATAAAGACTAAAGTTTTTGAGCAAAAAATGTCACTATCAGATATGTTACATGTATTCGAAATTTTTGTGCGGGATGGAGTTCTCTTTTCTTTCGGAATAAAACTTTCAATTGTTTAGCTTTAAAGCCATTGCTACAACTTGATAAAAAAATGCTATTTGACGGCGTAATTGAGAAAGTCAACATCCTTGGACTTAAAAATTTTCATCATATGATAACATGCAAGCCTACGACTCCAAATTGAAAAGTATCATGTACATTACAATGAACAATAATTAATAGAGTAAATCTTATGAAAGTTACACTAGCATTATAGAGTAAAGTTTCTTATTTTCTCTATCTCAGAGTCCAACAACCAAGAGAGGCAAGGGAGAGATGCATACAGGTTTTTTTTTTTTTTTTCTGTAGGGAAATATTGTTGTTATTTACAAGTGACTAAGGTTTCCACCAAAATCCTAATTTATATTAGGTAAACTAAGTATACAATATGTCCTTATGCACGTCATATCATTATATCGTTGAATAAATACTTACAATATATATATATATATATATATATATATATATATATATATATATATATGATTTTGGATCCACTCAAATCATTATAGGCCAAGTCCACTACAAGCACAAACACGCGCGCGCACACACACATACGCGATCGTAATCGTAATTGCGATCGTAATCGTAATTTCGATCATAATCTGAAATCGTTCATATAAAAATATAAATACATATCATGTATCTGTATAGACTTTCCATCTCTAGATAATATACTCCCGTCTCCAGATAATATGCTCCCGTCTTCAAATAAGATACCCCCGTCTTTAGTAATATCTCTCGTCTCTGTATGATCAATCATACTATATATATATATATATATATATATATATATATATATATATATATATATGTAACGCCCTCCATTTTTAGTAATTTTTTTAAGTTTTAATGAAATAGTTCATAAAGGTGCGAATAAATTTTTCGTGAAATATGTTTAATTAATAATTGGTGGAAGAGTTTAGAAAAAGTGAGAATTTAAAATTTGGTGAAGTCGGGACAAACCGGGAGAGAGAAAGTGGAAAAGAAAACATCGTGTAGAGTCGAGGGAAAAATGGTCATTTCTGAAGTCTATATATATGTATGTTGTCATATCTTTCTCTACACTCACGAAAACCCACGTTTTCCTTCCAAAGATCGAGACAAGTTCGAGAAAACCCTAGCTAGCCCGAATCTCGATGAACTTTGGTGATCGGAAGGTGTAGGATCGAGTGAAGACCATAACTTGGTGAGTTTTTACGACTTTGAGTTTGTTAATCACGTTTTTGTTGATGGTTAAACTTGTGGAAGTGATTTTTCAATCATTTTAAGTTAGAATTGAGTAAATTAAGGCTTGATTGAAAGGTATAGATGTGTAGTA